>JAAEAF010005610.1:0-84773 GCA_011037195.1 Triatoma infestans
AAATCAAAGAAAATCAAGAAAAATGTAATAAGAACACACAGTATATTTAACCTAAATCTCAATGCAGCAGTTGTTATATGATGCTGCATCGGAATTCGCAATTACGTGATAATCAAAGAATTAGAGAATTGTATATACGTAAATTTTGGTGATACAAAGATAATACGAAGCCGATGTCTGGTTGAATTCCTGTTGCAAGTTGTTTACCTAATTCTTTTTTAAAAAATTAAGATTAAACATGAATTAATATTCTTAATTAATACTAAGATTAATTTTTTTAAAATCTAGCCTCTCTTTAAGTTCCAAAAGTTCCATTTAAAACTTTTTTGGGATACTTTTAACATAAAGATGAATTCTGTTTAAAAAAAAGAGAGACAAATAAAAGATATTAATACTAAATAAAGATTAGAACTTGTTATTGGGGATTATTGTATTGCGATCTGAAAGATCTATTGCGTCTCTAGGAGCCTTCTCAATGCATTGGCAGCCTCCGAGCAGTGTGCTCTAGCTACAAGCAACACTGCCCATCATCGGACAGTGAGCTGTAGAGGCTCCTAGGAAGAGAAAATCTGAGGCAGCATGCTGGATTCAAATCTGGGACCTTCGCGTTACTAGTCCAACGCGCTACCACTGAACTAATCCCTTCCTTCTCCCTTGGCATACGCCAATTAACTAAAGACGAAGATCCTAATTTATGTACTGTGTTTGTCCTTGTCTGTAAAGGGTAGAGTGTATATGGAGTTTAAGAGAATTGTTTACTGGTCTGTCGAAGGGCATGGAGTACTGAGCTTGTACTGGTAACCCTTGGGGTCGCTTCTCCCCAAGTAACTGCATGCAACAGATACACCTTGCGGGCAAAAGACTAATAACACTATTGAAACGAACAGGGATCTGTTCACAGATAACAAGAACGACGATTGACAACGAAAACTAGCGAAGTGTGAAAATGTTTGACAGCTCATATTTTTGTTTTATGTACAGTCGAATTTGCTTAAGATAAACATGCTTAGTTAATGAGCTAATTATTAGGTGCACGAATACTTTTTTATTGTTTCAATTTTTTTTTTATTAATAGCTGTCATCAACTTTATACACAAAAAATTTTTTCAGATTTAAGTCTCGACGATCGGAGAAAAATTTTTCCGAGGGTTGCCCACCGTTGTTCTAGAGGGTAATAATAAAAACATATTAACTTTTATGAATGATAAATACTTATTTAAAGAATAAAATGATATACATACATTCATTTAAAATTTATAAAAAGAAATGTTAATATCTTTCAAAAATAGGTTACAGTTGGAGACCTCATATTTATGTTATGTTTGAACTTGGGTCACGTCCTAGCTATGAATTCCATGATGATGAGCAGGAAAAAAGAGTAAAGGAACATAAAGAAAACTGGGACACCACTAGACCATATTCTTTTTATTATTGGCCACATCTTTCAAATTGCAAGGATGCTGCAGATATTTGCTATTATATAGTTTCTTCTCTTAATATAAATCAATCTATATAGGTTATATAAATGATCCTTATGAGGGGCAAGGTGGGGGAATCAATTTTATTGTAATTTAGCTTTAAAACCGGTTTCTGATGGATGATTTTTCGTATTAAGAGAATTTCATTGGGTGAGCTTTATTTTATATTAAAAAAAATAATAACTACGCAGTTGGTGGTTTTTAAAATTAAACCGCATAAATTCAAGAGATTCTTGGTTCTGCAATATTATTTATTGATTTAGTTACTTTTGGAAAATAGAAATCTGTTTTAGAATTTAATTACTAAAGCCAGAACCGTAAATTGTTTTCAGTATGGCTGGTAGAGATTAATTATATTATCGTCCAGTAGAGCGCACCAAAAACACTCAACCAACTACGTATAACTTTTGAAATTCAACGCCACGAATTTCGCACAAGAAACTATTTTGAATTAATTTTGGAAAAATATTTCAATTTCAAATAAAACATACACTTATATTTATGCGGTCATACCAAATTTAGTGGAAAATCTTGTAGACGTTTCAGAAATATTTTCCCTGATAGCCCTGCTTCTTTTTGTGGTCATCGACCGGTTTCTGGAGTTCGCCCATCATCAGGATGCGTTTGTCAAACAGTATGATAACATAGATAACAATTTGCGCGAGCAAATCTAGGTTATCATACTGTTTGACAAACGCATCCTGGTGATGGGCGAAGCCCAAAACCGGTAGATGACCACAAAAAGAAGCAGGCTATCACGAAAAATATCTTTGATACTTTCCAGCTCTGCGGAACCAACCACAACAACTTATAGACGTTATTCGAGAAAATTCCAAAAAAAAAAAACTCAAAAACCCACTGAGTAAAATCAATTTTACCTGATTTTCTTCAAACTGGGAATTCTAGTGAAGCTTCGTATGTATGTAATATATTGGTAGAATTATTTATTGTACTTCAAAAGGTACTTTAGAGGGGAACGTTAGTTACAATTCTTCCCAAAAAATACCCCCCCCCCCAAATTCCCAGAAAAATGATACAAATTAAAGTGATAGGTATCAATGTGTGTGTGTGGAGTTAGTATACCAAGTTTAAAGAAAATCGTTAGAGCCATTTTTAGGATAATCGCAAAAAATGAGAAAAAAAAAACTATTAGCAGTATCTAAATGGAATATCAAGTTTGAGTTTCTTGCGAATTTTCGCTCGTTTTCGAGATATTTTGTAATCACACGCGTAATAAATAAATTGAATAAGCGCTTTAACTCATCACAACTATTTACAGAATTTTAAGGACGACACAACAATGTTGACAACGACAGTTTCTGGCCAATTTAAAAACGGGGGAGAATCGTTATTTAATTGAGAATAAAGTGCCACTTTTACACACTATAGTTCAGATTTGCCCTACACCAGCTTTGGTAGGATTCGAAATTAGTAGAAAATCGGTTAATCGGAAGTACACACACATATAAACCTAATCATTTTTTATACAAATATTTTATTGGAAAAATTGAATTTTTAATAAGGTTCTGTGAAGTTTTGTGACATTAGATTTCAAATGTTACTGGGTTTTATCTAGGCGCTCTCCTCTAGACCAAAAGTAATCACATTCAAATATTAGATTAGATTATTTTTTTAGTGGAAGAGCACTGCTAATCTAATTCTTGGATCTAGTAAACGATGTTTTAAGAAGCTATTTTAAATATTCTTTTTTATAGATAACCTTAATTTTGTGTTTATATACGGTAGATATATCTTTTATTTATTTATTTATTTTTTTTAACTGCATTACAAAGTTATTTTTAACCAGAGCAATAAAATTGCAAAAGAAGTATGTCCTGGTTTAAAAGGCTTATGATAAGAATCTTGTGAAGATAATGAACTCGAATTCCTTGAAAACTTTTATCTGAATGTTAAATTGAAGTAAAAATATGCTTTAAATGCTTTTTGTTTAAAAAAAAAAAAAGAAAAAGAAAAACAAGAGTCAAAAACCTTACAATAATCGCAAAATTGAAAATAATGTCCTATTTACTTTCTCTTATCACTTGCATGCTGGATATGTATAATAGTGTGTAATATTTATGAGCATGGAGATCCCGAGTAGAGGGCTCGCATATAAGATAACTGCTAAATTTATATTAGCTTAAGAAGTGTTAATTGTAAAGTACGTGCTTGTATCTTCCATTCACAATACCTAGTTTCGTAGTTGGACGTAAAGCCTGCCTGACGAAATGGAGTATGGCGTTCTGGCTATGTATCATAAAAACTAAAAATCGTAGGGTAGGTCAAACTTATTATCCCAAGTGCCTACAGTACTAAATGGTTTTTTTCGCTTTTCATGAGTTTTGCAAAAATGTTTCCAAAAATTTTCTTTGAACTATGCATACATTCTACTGTAATGTTATTGGTATATACGTTGCTTGTAGTAATGTAGCGAGCGTTGTTGAAAGGGCTTATGTGTGTGTTTATGTTTTAGAAAGAGATATGTTTTAAGAAATTGAGACTAAGAACCACTGTTTTAAATTAAGAGTAAATAATTCAACTATATATTATAAATTTACTAACTTTACAAATAGTAATTATTAATCATGAGTACTGATTTAACTAATAAATATACAGAATTCTTGCACTTGATTGATTTAAACTCACATATTTAGAACTTATAACTGGTGTAATGACATGGCAAGGTCATAGCAATGTCAAACCTTCACAACACATAACAAAGAAAGAATAATTTATAACTAGTGGCCTAGCCGGCTGCTGTCTTCAAGACAAGGCCGCGGCCAAACAAACAAAACCAAGGGTCGATGCTTTACATCAAAGCAAGCACCGCTAAGGCTGGCCACTGACCTAAATCGCTGGTCACCAAACTAACCAAGGTCGCACACTGGGACAGATGTCTTGGTGTGAGTGTTGCTAACACGAATATATAAACTTCGCCCCATTGGAAGAGGGGATGATTATACTTCAGTACGTCTTCAAGATTATTATACGAGCAGCAGTTTCCGCGTCCCTATACAGTTTGTATTTATACTTATTTCCTTATCCTTAGTTGTGCATCTTAGTCCATTTATTTTAACTATTCTAAATTATTAGTTATTTATCTCCTATTTATTTCTAAGTACTTCTTGTTAATAGTTACCATTACTCACGTTTAAATTATTGTACAAATACAGTCTATTTTTATAAATTCAGTGTTAATAATTCGATCACTAACTTCCAAAAATCTCTAAACTAATTCTGCCCTCTTCAAGACATCTACTTACATACCATAGGAATCACAATAAACAATTCCATTACACTGGCATTGATGTTGAATGCTGTGAAACGATTAATGAAATAATGCTCCTCTTTGGTAGTTAAGACCTGCTCTTTAATATCTGATTTCTAGATTGGGTTAAAAGACAAAGAGTGGCCGAGTTCTTCGACCTCTCTTGTAACGGTGTCTTGTACCTGGGTTTTCACTCTTTGCTAGCCAACTTGCCTTTACTAATACTTTTAAAATAAATTTATTTAATATAATGTCTTTCATCAATCACACTACACACATAAATCTATTTTATTGCTATCGATTTACCCCCAGAAAAACGTTTTTTTTTTTTTTTAAGTTCCGGGGAAGCACCAACATTAAGTTTTTCTCTAAAAAAACCACTAAAGTACCATTTTAGTGCAATGTATGGTTCACCTATATTAAGATACATAAAAGCATTGTTAGAAACCCAAATTTGAAGAAAATCAATCTACAGTGTGATTTTTAAAGAATAGTTTTTGCAAGTTTTTTTTTTTTTTGTAATATAGCATTGATAAGGCAGACCATTGCTCGAGCTGAAGTGGTACAAAGAATCTTTAGGCAATGTTATAAAAAAACAAACAGTAGACAGGCAGACAAAATTCTAATAAGCATTTTAATTGTTCTATTTTATAAGCATCAAGCTTATATATAATATACAAAACAAATATTTTTTTACAATTATGTAGGGGTAGTGGACCCCCACCACTCATCAGAGAGAAAGAGCCCCTCTCGAGAGAGAGGAGAGGAGAGGCCAGTTGGATATATATATACGAGAGACAGAGTCAAAAAGAGATATTCTGTTCACAGTCTCACACTTGAATTGTACACATCGTTTAGCCACGTCAGTCAGTCTGTTCAGTTCTTGTAGTGTAAAGTATACAGTCCTTGGCAGTCAGTCATATACATATATATCAATTATAGATATCTTATACCGATATTAAGGTGTTATTTATCTATCAACATCCACAACCAACATCTCCTCCCACAACCATTACAATTATTACTACTTACACAAAAATGGGTAAAACAATCGACGGACGGACAAAATCTTATAATTTACTAGATTTTTTGTTTGTTTATTTTTTAAATAAATGTTACTTAATATTTACCAACTTGTTGCAACAAGTAAAATATATATTTTGGAAAATTCAAGGATAGAAGGAGGAGTATGGATGGAGAGAACCATACAGTGATGGCACTCCATTACCGCGATTCATTCAAGAGGATGATCGATCACCGTGATGGCCAACTTCTCTTCAACATTCTACGTGGGTTGTCGGAAATAATGGCAAGCTGGTCGGATTAAAGTGTTAACGGATAAGTAAGTGGATGTAAAGAAACCTGGTTTTTGTTTTCTTGATTGCAAACGAAAAATCACATTTTTAAGGTCATTGTGTAGAACAATTTTCGACAAATTAAACATGTTGCTGAACCTTTTTTTTTTTTATTTAACGCAACAAAATATTTTTCATCGTAATAATGTATCTTGAAGTAAAACGTATTTTCAACAGAAATTTTAATATTTTCTTAAAGACGTCATTATGAATGATTAAATTTTAGTTTGATAAATAAAAAACAAGTATCAAAATAACTACAAATTTATTAATCCGAGAAGCTAATCAGACTGGTGGTATGTGCTTGAGGGGAAGTTGTGGAAAAGCCATGGTCCAAGGCAAAACTTCTAGGGAATTTGAGATCAACTTGGGCCTCAGGCAAAAGGACCCAATGTCGCCAACGTTATTTAATATTATGAGAGGCGATTATGAGAAGGTTATGCATAAGTCGGGACGGGAATTTGTACACTAGAATGGTACAAGTGTTAGCCTATGTTGATGACAAGCTCAGGCAGAGCTTAAGGCGACATTCTTGGAAATGGAGGCAGCGGCCAAAGAGTTTGGTTTGGAGGTTAACTGCCAGAAAACCAAATATATGGTTTGACCAGGAAGAGAAGGATATTTCTCCAACCTACGGGTGGGGAAATATACCTTTGAAGGAGTTAAAGATTTTAAATATTTGGTTTTTTGTTACCTCAAAAAACGAGGTAACAGAAGATATTTCTGGTCGAATGGCTGCTGGAAATAGATGCCTGTGGGCTCTTCAAGCGGTGTTTAGAAGTAAAAATGTGCCAAGAGCAGCGAAAATAAAACTTTATAAGACAGTGCCGAAGCCGGTTGTCACCTATGGCTCAGAAACGTGGGTTTTGACAAGTGCAGATGAGCAAAGGTTACATAGGTGGGAGAGAAAGATATTAAGGAGAATATTTGGACCTGTGTGGGGAGAGAAAGGCTTCAGGATCAGGACGAACCAAGAAGTGGCTGAACTGTTTGGGGAGTCTGATATTGTCTCTTGCATAAAAGCTGGTAGACTGCGATGGTTGGGACACATACACAGGATGGAGGATATAAGGGTTCCAAAGAAAGCATTATATGGGCCTCAGAAGGCCCCGAGGTAGGCCAAGGCTGAGATGGCTGAGGGACGCATAGGATGACTTAGAGGCGGTCGGCTTGCATAGTTGGAGAACGGTGGCGAGGGACAGTGAAAGATAGAAAGATATAGTGGCTGAGGCTCAGGCCCCCTTCATGGGCTGTGATGGCCAGAGTGTAAGTAAGTAACAAAATATTTCTCATCATAATAATTTATCTTGAAACCAAAAACGTATTTTCAACAGAAATTTTAAGTTTTTTTTTTTTTAAAGACGTCATTATGAATTAATAAATTATAGTGTGATATATAAACAACACGTATCAAAAAAAACTACAAATTTATTAATTCACTTTAAATTATGATAAATAAAAATGTCACACTTATAAATAGGTATACCTATTAAAAATAGACGTATTAACGTTCAAAAATAAAACTACTGCAGTTGTTACATAACGAGGAACGGGGTGGGTGGGATAGTAGAAAGTACTGGCGAGGGAGGGAAAGCATACTCTCCCCTCCAATTCTATCGCGAGCAGGACTAGTGTCGCTGTGTCTGTTTACTCATCAACTAATTTAACCGCCAATTTCAGCCACCAAACTAATTTCAACCGCCAAATTCATTACTATACATTTGAGCCGCATAAAAATGCTCGGTGGGCTGCAGGTTGAGTATAGCTGATATTAGATCATTCGCTAAAAGTCTCTTTTTAAATACTACTTCCGCTTATATGTCCACAATGCTTTCTCTTACAGCAGTAAGAGAGAGTAAAAAGGGCAACAAAACAAGATTACGATTATTTCCAAGTTTTTAAAGATATTTTGAAAACAGATTTTTTTTCTCCAGATCAAATAGTTTTTAAGAATACTTCATTTGCTATTTTATGACCCTGGTTAAAATAACTTAGTGATACAGTTAAAAATAAAAAAAATTATAGTTTCCCTATATCTATCATATATAAAAACAAAATTTAGGTTACCTATAGTTCTTTCATAATCATTACATTAAAATCATCCGTTTAATGGTTCCAAGAATTAAATATTGAAAATGTGTTCCGAAATATTTGTTTATCTGTCCTGTTGATTATTGTCGCTATTCTAATGGAACGACTTTTCAAATGTGAAAAAAGTCATTAGTTTTTTTAGTAACTAAAGAGTTGCTATACAATCAACAATATTTGTCCAACAACTTCTTGTTGTCACTATAATTATTATAAATGATATTCAAACAACATTGGTAACTATAAAAGTGTGTTACAATCCGACTGCAGTTTTGCATCATTAAAAGTATTTATTACTTCTTGAGTTGTTACCATTCAATAAAAAACTGTCTATATCTTCGAATTCTTATATTTTTAATAAATTCATCCGTTACATAGCAAAGAACGAAATTCCAAGGAATTAACAACCTTTATTTTTATATTCATCATTATTTATCATTGTTTATTCCAATTAAGCATTTTTATTTGAAGCTTTTACATTTTTCACGTACACTCTGGGTCCTCACGCGTTAGCCTAGGTGCCTTTGGTGCAAGAATTCAGGGCTCGACTCTCGTGAGTGCAAAGTGATAAAAAGTGGGAAACTACAGCTGGGTAGCGCACCTAGGTAGCGAAGGCCGGAACTAAAACGGCGAGGGAACTGTGGCGTGCTTACCACACGTCCCCCAATACAAACGCTGTCTGGCAGCCTTGCCTTTTAGTTAGTTATGTACTCTCTGGGAATATAGATATGTAGACAAAATTCATTAGAACGGGTAATGAAACAGCAATAAATACAACTATAACAGACCATTTTGTCACTCAGAAATTTTCTCACTAATAGAGAAACCCAACACTTGAATCACTCACTTTGCTGCTAGATCTTGTAAATTCTGAAACTTATCCAGCTTGCTACCAAAACTTTTATCACCCCTATACCTAAAGATTAAGATTTGGTGGTCTAAAATTTGAAAAACCCTATTGTGGGGTGGGGTGGGTGGGGGGCGATCAAATAATCCGGGATTGTAACAATTTCATTGATAACAATTAAAAAATTTATTCTTGTAGGTTTTAAAAGTATAGAATAAAATTGTTTTTAAATCATATTTTATTAGACCGATTTAGTTCTAAAAATCTTTTCCATCCAGTGTAGTAATAAAAAATCGTTTGGGCATAAGCGGATTAAAGGTATAGAAATGTATAGCCATTTATTGTATAAATTCTGGTTATCAAACCATTAATCATATTATGAAAGGTTCATTTCAATTTTTTTATTATTTTTTAGCAATTACAATCAATGAACATCCACAGTTTACGTGTATAATTATTAGCATGAAGATTCGAGAGATACTAATACAGAAAGTAATAGGTTTCACAAAATGACAGGTGTAGGTAATAAATATGACCGGTACAGCTTTAATGTAATTTGATTCTGTTATTTAAAAAAAAAAAAAAAAAAAAAAAAAAATTGATTGAATATTTCATAATTACCACAGTTTTCGAGTGAATTTTTAAATAATTACTTAAATTCTGTTATGAAAAAACTCGAGCGTCACTCACCCTGCTCTTAGAATCAAATTATTAATAATTATACAAAAGAAAAAATTTAAAAAAACAAAAAAAAACAAATTGTTTAAAATCATATTTAATTTTTCTTAAAATTAAATAAAATATAGCAAAATTTTATAGCGACACAAATTAAATATATCAATATCAATTTTAACATAATTTCACGCCGAGTGTGTTATATTATAAAGTAAAAAAAAAAAAAAAAAAAATTAACATTTTTCTTGCACAGTGAAATCGTAATAAACATAACAACTTCTGAATGTTACTTTTTATGAAAGCTAAAAACCAAAATTAAAATAACTCGGGTGATTCAAATTTTCATATTAGGATTTTATTCATTTAAAAACAACCCTGTAAAAAGAGATTCGCTTAACATTGAACACCCAGACATGTTAAATGCTTTTTTTTATAAAAGCATTACTTTTTGTGGGCAATTTTATTCCTAAATTGTTTATATGGTTGATTTCTGAGATAGCTGTAGTAGTCACCCCAGCTTTCCTTTAACGCAATGCACTAATCCGCCAAAATATACACAAATTAACTTTAAAATTGCCTGATTTGTATAAACTATGCCAATCAAATTAAAGAAATTGAAGAAAAAAAAAGAAATGATTAGCGAAGAAAATATGGTAAATCTCTCACGCTGATATTTTGTTTCTTATGATCACATACAAAAACCATTGTACATATTAGATACTTTATGAATTCAAAATTATAAATAAATAATTTATCTATACATTTGACAATATAAATTAGAGACAATGGTCATTATAGATTTTTATCTTTATATAGGGTTAAGGAACAATTTAACAGAACAGTTTTGTTATCAGTAAATCACATAGAAAAGAGTAAAGCCAATCAATGTTGGCAAAGCCCCAGTTAAAGTTGTAAACTGAAAACTTTTTGCACTTCAAATGTGCTGGAGTTTTTCTACCAATTTATTTCATTTACCATCACATTTAAACATTTAACTAAAAAAAAAACAATATGGTTCTTTAAACATTTACGCAGCGAGAGAATAATAAAGAGACAGACTGGCTGAGTATTAGAAGATAAATAGATAGGCTGCTGACTTGATGTACTATTGTAAAAACTGAGTTGAACTGTTCTGCTGTAGCTCAATATATATGAATAGAATTCTCCCTCCCGAGTCTGGCCTAGGTGGGGAGTAACTAACATTTGATTCATTCTTCGCTCTTCGAATCCTATGAATCTTTAATAATTTGGATCCCATTACATCCGGTATGCGACTTTATTGTAACTTTATTGAGGTTTTCCTTGGTTGTCTTCTTCTTCTTCTTATATGGCACTACACTGCCCCCTCCTCAACCACTCTCCAACCATTTCCAACATCTTATTTCTGGCAGCTTCATATCTTTCCCAGACGCGGTCATCCCTTTTTCCAAAGAATATTTTATTCAGGATGCGGGTTTTCTCCGTTCTGACTAAGTGGCCAATCCATTTCAATCTGCTACGTTTAATGGCACCTACATATGTCTTATTCCTTGCCTTGTCCTATTGGGCTGAAGATCTTCCTCAATATCTTCCTTTCCCAAATGTTTAAGAGACGTTCATCATAACAAGAGATAACCCATGTTTAAGGGTAAGTTCTTCTTAGTGCAAGTGCAAGCTCACATACTGATGCAAAAATAAAAAAAATCTGTTGTGAAACACTCAAGCTACTTTCCCTTACTCCAGTTTTGACAAAAATGTAAATGACAAATTTTATAGTTAGTGTACCAAATTATATTGAAAAAACTATTCAATAAAAGCGCACCTCCGGTTTACTAATTTTCTTGAAATTCGGAGTTTTGTACATCTATTTCTTTCTAATTAATTTTGTTTGGATGGGAGAATTGTATTATAGCACTTTAGAGAAAAACATAACCCCATCCCTCCCCAAAAGCCCCTTAAATGACATTAGGAGAAATGTTTAAAAAAAAAATGGTTGCAGCTCTCTATATGTGTAGTTCACATTCCTATTTTAAAGAAAATCGTTGGAGCCGTTTTCGAGAATATACCAGAAAACTGAAAAATACAATTCAGTAAAAACGCATTTCCGGTCATCCAATTTTTTTCAAGCTCGGAATAGCACTTTAAATGAAAACCTAACCCCACCCCTCCCCCATAACTGGCCTTAAATGAATTTTCCCAGAGCAACGTTACTAATAAAAGTTGTAGCTCTTTGTATGTGTAGTTGATACACGAAGTTTGAAGAAAATCATTGGAGCCATTTTTAAGAAAATTGCAAAAAAGTAAAACAAACAACGAGTAAAGTGGTATTTCCGGTTGAGGAATTTCGACAGATGACCCACTGTCAGATGCCATGGTGATACCTAGACGGAATATCAAGTTTCAACTTTCTACGGTTTTTCGTTTTTGAGCTATGCTGTTCACATATACACACACACACACACACACTCACACCGTTTGCTAAAAAACACTTTTTTGGACTCAGGGGACCTCAAAACGGATATTCCCGGTGAAAACTCGATATCGATAATTTGACATGATTACAATACTTCCTCTTACTAGGAGTAAGAGAAAGTAAAAAAAAAACTAGTTAAGTGGTATTTCCGGTTCGGGATGTTGACAGATGGCCCACTGTCGGATCCCATAGTGATACCTAAACGAAATATCAAGTTCGAACATTCTACGACTTTTCGTTTTTGAGCTACTCTGTTCACATACACATACCCACACACAAACACACACACACTCGCACAGACCATTTTCTAAAAACCTTTTTTTTGGACTCAGGGACCTCAAAATGGGTATTTCCGGTGAAAACTCGATATCGAAAATTTGGCTCGATTACAATATTTCCTCTCACTAGGAGGAAGGGAAAATAAAAATCAGTTCCCTGATGTCGACAAGGTTCCTTAGTCCAAATCTCGGAGAACAGATATAAAATTTTTAAAATCAAGGACTGGCTATTTTCATTAATAACCCTGATAATATTTATTCAGCTAGCCGACATCTATTATTAAAAATATAAATAAATAAAAAAAATCTGGTGTGAAACACTCACACAACTTTCTCTTAGTCCAGTTATCAAAATTATAATTGACAAATTTTATAGTTTGTGTACCAAATTAATTCAAATACGACGAAAACTGAAAAAACTGTTCAGTAAAAGCGCACTTCCGGTTTACTAATTTTCTTGAAACTAGGAACTTTGGCCATCTATTTATTTCTAATTAATTTTGTTTGGATAATAGAACTGTATAATCAACTATGATAGCACTTTTGAGGAAGCTGTAACCCCACCCCTCCCCTAAAAGTACCCTCAAATGAATTTTCCCAGAAAAATGTTTTGAATAAAAGAAGTAGATCTTTACATGTTTAGTTTATATATAAGTTTCAAGAAAATCGTCGGAGCCATTTTTGAGAAAATCGCGAAAAAGTGAAAAAATCATTTAGTAAAGTGTTAAAACAAACGCACTTCCGGTTATCCAATTTTTTCAAACTCGGAATTTCAACAACATATTAATTTTAATTAATATTATTTAGATGACAGAATTGCCTAATAAACTGAAATAGCAGTTAAGATGAAAACCTAAACCCCACCCCTCCCCAGAAGTGCCCTTAAATGATTTTCCCGGAGAAATGTTTCATAAATAAAAAGTTGTAGCTCTTTGTATGTGTAGTTGATATAGAAGTTAAAAAAATCGTCCGAGCCATTTTTGAGAAAATCGCAAAAACTAAAAAAAAAAAACTATTAAAGTGGTACTTCCGGTTGAGGAATTTTGACAGATAACCTACTGTCAGATCCCATGGTGATACCTAAACGTAATATCAAGTTTCAACTTTCTAGGGTTTTTCGTTTTTGAGCATGGCTGTTCACACACACAGACACACACACCATTTGCTAAAAACCACTTTTTTGGACTCAGGGGACCTCAAAACGGATATTTCCAGTGAAAACTCGATATCGAAAATCTGACACGATTACAATACTTCCTCTTACTAGGAGTAAGAGAAAGTAATAATATATAATATTTTTATACATTTTTACATTTGCTCATTAATGTGATATCTTTTTTAAAGGCTATAAATTGTTACAACTTAATGATTATTGACCCCCCTCCCCACCAATAAGTGTAATTAAACTATTTTCCTATAACAATATATCAACGACTATGTCAGTTTATGAGGTATAATGGAATACAAGTTTGAACTGCTAAGTTTGGAATTCAACATTGTTCTTCGGCCGTTTCAACATTACATTCCTGAACAAATATATTTTTGCCACTAGAATTATGATTATGCTAATTAGTACTCACGTTTTGTTTCCATTCACACTAACCCTTCTTGCAAACTGTGACATATTTAACTCTGTTGAGATTTACAAGCTTGGCTTTTTATACCTCAGGTGTATATATAGACCGGATGATTAAATCCAATTCAAGCATTTATTCAAAAATAACACCTTCATACATGTCATATTTTTCACAAGATAGGCTAGAAATTAATTATCATTTTTATGTTGTTTTTTTAATACGTTTTTTTTTAATATCAACGGATATTACAATATTTATGTTTATATGTTAAGACGCAGTAAAATGATAATTATTAAAAATTTAATTTTATATATTTTTAATCTTAACAATTTCCGTTTTTATTTTCTCTATTGCAATTCTTTTTGCTTCTATTTCCGTCTTTATTGCAATATTGTCCTAATTTTTGAATATTGTATTGTCACCGGAAATACATGTTTTGAGTACTTTCATTTCGAAAAAAATATTTTTTGGCAAATGGTCTGCATATAGAATAAGTAAATAAGATAAGAGATATCTTGGTGTGAAGAGCGGAAGGAGAGAAACTATCCCTCTCTAAGAGATGCTTAATTAATCAAGGAAGGAAAACCCGGGGGCATTGGCGGCTCAAACAACGTGGAAGATTGTCAGTGATGTTAGTAGAGACAATAGACAAATGGATTAGAACTGTGGGAGAGCGGTATGGTATTTAAGATATTTTGTCTTGGCAAGTTGTTGTACGAAAGGGTTGTTGACATTCGTATTGGAGAATGAGGTTTGTGACATAGTAAGAAGCGTCAACTATCTGTCAGAGTAGTTCAGATTAGAATGTCTGAATAGTACGTAAGTTTGCCGATTTATCTGAATCCCAGAGTTCTAGTTCGTAAGTTAGAGAATGGTTTTTTATATATATATATATATCAGTCATTTCTATTCTGTAGTTCAGTGTTTTCCAATGTGTGTTGCGACAGAGAATTCCTCAGATGTGTCGGCAAAATATCAAAATAATTCATGCAAGCTTACTAAAATTAATAACACATAAAATCTAGAATAACGCTGGCATGGTACAATAATTCCGAAAAATGTGCGCTTAACTACACCGCCGCCGCCACGGTACGAGTTTAGCGCGCAATTCTTATTAATTTGTAGGTTTTATTAAACTTAGATATGTTTCCGCTAATGTTAAAAACTAAATATGGTAATAAGATTTTAAACTTATTAACTGAAACACTTATGACATTAGAGGAAAAAATTCAGCATGATTTTCCCTCTCTAAGGAATATAAAGAAATAAGCCTATGGCTCAACAGCCGGTGAAGGGCCAAGGCTTACCAGAGGGCGATTTGTATTGGGGGACGCCGCAATTCCCCAGCTGTTTAGTTCCGGCCTTTGCTATCTAGAAGCGCTACTAACTGCAGCTTTCCACTTTTTCTCATTATGCTGGATCATAATGAGACTTTGACTTCAAGCGAATCGAACCCCAAATTCTTGCACTAAAGGCAAGCGCGCTAGCCACTAGACCAAATCCTTCTTATTAACAAAGATTCTGGCCAGTCGTCAACTATATCGGAAGAAGAAGAATACATAAAGAAAGAAATGATAGAAATTTAAGAATAGAATCTGATGAAACAAATGTACCAGGATTTTGTATATAAATTTCCAAATATATCAACAAAGGTCATAAAAATTGTATTGTCTGCAATAAAATTAATTTTTTCATAATAAAATATAAAATATGTTTAAAGTTAGTTAATTTTTGTCCTGAAATTTCTGATAGCCTGAGTAGTTTATATATAAAGAGTCCTAGTTTCAGCACACTATATCTCTAACAGATAAAGTATTGCTGTGTGAACAAAATACGTCAATAACAAAAATTGCAGAAAGTTCGAAACTGTTATTCCATTTAAGTAATACCGCTGCAACTGATCCGAAGATTCAAAATCCATCAACAGAAATGCAACATTACCGATTTTGTTTTTTATTTACCACCTGCATTCTACACATTTAAGTACCACCTGCATTCTGTCATTCAATTCCAATTTTATTACAAATAATTTTAGTACAATGAATTACAAAATTATTGAGAGTAATTGGCTGGAAAAGTTTATAACCTAGATACAAGTTAAATGAGGCTTCATGCTATAAACAAGATATGATATTTATATATTTATGTTAGAAGTGTTAGCAGTAAACCGAGATAGACAGATTACCAGAGCTAAATTTTGAAGGAAATGTGTTGGTAACATTATCGCCAACATAAACTTTATAATCACAACTAATAAATTTAACAGTTACTTCTCTTATAAACTGTAATCATTTTAATAGTTTCATTATTATATAACATTACAAATATATATTCAATAGACAAATGTTATTGGGGTGAAACAATTAAATGACTAATCCTTAACCCGATTATCGTAACAGTGCCCCTACCAAAGGGTTAATGTACTCCGGCCACAGGTGGTCCATTGTGCTCTCTCCCGTTTCACTTCACAACAGCCTGTTTCATTTAATAAACTGTCAGGACTGAGGCAAGACATAATTTCGAACCCTGATTCCCCCAAGCATCGCTCAGTTAAACTTTAGGAACCGGTTACAAGCAGAATGAGCACTGTCATAAAGAAGATAAAACGGAGTTTTATCTTTCATTCTATCAAAAAGTGTGCGAGAGCGTTTTGAACCCTCCAAGCAAAAGTTTGAAAGGATCTCAGCATAGTATCTTGTGAGTCAATTCTCAATGGCCTTGCAGGAGTTCTACACGAGATTTTGTAAAAACCATCAGGAATAGTAGACAATCATTGACCGCTTCTAGGCAACCTAGCAGGATTTTCATTTTTTTGGATGCATCTCAGCCCCCGGCATCCACCATACATTATTAATGTTCGCCAAGACTTGACTGCGTCCCAAACTCATTTATACAGTTCATTCTTCATACTTTAAAATTAGTACCTACGCTACTTTAAACTTATCCATTCACGCTAATAAATATTTGCAACCTAGTTTTGGATTTTTAATCCATGGGCGGAGTAAGGTTACCAAGTTCGTGTAGAGAGTTGAGTTCAATTTTATGTTTCTGTACGGGAGTTTATAAGGTTCAGTAGTTTGTATGTATGTGTGCGTATAAAATAACTCAAAAACGAAAAACACAGAACTTTATATCAAAAATATGTAACTGGGTAGGGATTAGCTCAGTGGTTAGAATACTGGACTACCACGCGAAAGTCCTGGGTTCGAGTCCAGCTGTGCTGTCCTTAGAATTTTTTCTTCCAAGGAGCCTCTTACAGCTAGCTCACTGTTCGATGGTGGACAGTGTTGTCTGTAACGAGAGAACACTATCCGGAGGCCGGTAGTACACTGAGAAGCCTTCGGGCGCCGATGACCATAGATGTTGACGCGCCTTAAATTAAAAAAAAAAAAATATATATATGCTACGACGGATAAAATCCCAGATAATATTACGAATCTATACTTATAAAATGAATAGTATGAATCTAAACAAAATAACTTATAAGAATATTTTAGAACTTGGTAATGATTGGCTAACATTATTGTACATAGGCATACTGACTGACCTTATTGACTGATTGTTGAAGTTATACTATGGTACTTAATGTAGGGAAGTTTATACTAGAGAGAACTCTTATGTGTCCATCAAAGGCACTATATTATGTTATACATCAATTTATGAACGAACACATTATGTTATATTGCCCAAGATTCATAGATTCATTTATCAAACACTATTAATCAAACACAATAGATAACTAGCATAAATATTTAATGTCGTATTTTAGCCACTAATGATGATGATGACGTCATACGTATAGTTAATACAATATTATAAAGTTCACTAATTTTTACTTATTTCCCTTAATATAAAGATAGAAGAAATGGAATAAGTAATCAAGGCAGGTAGTAGTTGAATGATTACATTTCCATTCAAGAAAACAAGTCAATATTTGAGAACCATATATGTGGTAAAACCCATATTATATTGTCGTGGTACTTTAGAGGGAAGGTAATATTACTGTTCTCACAGAACATTCATGTGTGTAGATAGTATACTAAGTTTAAAGAAAATCGATTATAGCCACTGCAGGGAAATTGTTGATGTAAAGGCTCTATTAGCTTTGTACAACGCACTAGTCCTTCGAAGCACGAATAAGCGTCTATTATATGGCATCAAGAGAACCGAAAGGCTTCAAAATAAGTTTGTCTACTTCCTGAGGAAAATGAAAGGCTCTCAGAAGAAATTTTATTAGAATCATTTGAAAAGAGACGATGCCGGAATGACCTCATATATATTTATATTCAAACTGTTTAATGGAGACGTAGACTGCCCTGAACTATTAGCAAGCCTTCCTTTTTATGTGCTTCCCATTAGACTAAGACGGACTCCGACATTTGCACTACCAATCTCAGCATCTAAACATTCAGCCAACAGCGATCTAATCACTCGTTGCTGCAGAAGCTGGAATAACTTAATTCCCTCTGAAAAGGATTTAATTTTTATTAAAAAATAGCTATATTAAAAATCTTTGCATCTCCTAGTGTTTGTGTGCTGTTTATTTATTTGTCATCATCATCATCATCATCATCATCATAATCGTGCGCCTCTTCTACCGCCTTGGCGGTGTGAATCTATGCGGTTCTCTTGTGAATATACACTTTTTTCCTTGTATTTGATTGCAATTTTTATGGTCTAAGTGACTTTTATTGCTGTACAGAATAAATAAATAAATAAAATAAATAAATATTCCAGCAAGTCTTGAAAAAAATGTTCAGTAAAGTTACACTTCCGGTTGACAGATTTTGCCCTAAACCTTCGTGTCATACCTAAACGGAATTACCGTAACTTTGAGTTCCTTGCGATTTTTCTTTTTTGAAATATTTTGAACGAACACACACACACACACACACACATACAGACCATTTGCTAAAAAACTTTTTTTTTCTAAACATATATTCCGGTGAAAACAGGATATCGAAAATTTAACAAGTTCGCAATACTTCCTCTTTACCAGTAAGTTAGAGAAAGTAAACATTCAGATTTATTACCATTACTTAGATTTAACTATGTATTCAGCGAGATATATATATATATATCTATATATATATATGGGACAACTATTACTACTCTAGTGGATGGAGGGGGAGAAAGGACAACTATTATACTGAGGGGGCACAAGGACATCAATAATTAATGTATAACAATGTGTACTGCCTCTCTTTGTAAAAGCAACAAACTAGAATAGACTATAAATCACAAGAATACATTCCATCTATGTGGTTGGTCTCCGCTCTGACAAACTAACGTTGGTTTATTGAGCGCGCCCGCCATACTATATTGTAAGTGTCCAGTGTTTCATCATTAGCCGCATAGAGTTCTACCGCTAATGGAATTTGTTTTGTGTACCAGTTATTCCATTGAATCTATGGGAATTATTACTGGATACGAAGTTTATTTGGTGGCCATCTTTTTTTTTTTTTTAAATCTCATTTTTTACAATGATTCAAACAGAGAACTTTAACGTTATATTTATTTTCATAAAAAAAAAAAAAAAAAAGTAAAGCAAAGCCATTTGATGAAAACAAATATTTTCAACATGTCCAAGATAGTTACAGCTAGAGCTATTTTACATAAATCCCAAAGAGCGTTAAATTCGCAAGAACTAAAAAGCAAAGCGTAATTTTCTTCACGGTTTTATCTTCTTTTTTTTTTTTTTAAGGCGGGCTTAACGTCCAACTACCAAATTAAGTGACGCGGACGGAAGGGGGCGGACGCACCTACTTTACCATGTACATTTTTTAAACGAATATAAAATTTAACAGTTATACGCGTAACTCGAACTGGTGACCTCTCAGTTACAAGTCCATGTTCATAACCACTACACCAACACCTGCCAACACACTCTCACTTTTATAACCTTATTAAAACATCCAAAAAAAAATTAAGGAATACCCTATTCCATGCTCTGAATGGAGTGTTGGTGAATTAAACAGTAAATTTTTATAGATCGTGGCTTCTTTCCCCAGAAACTAATGCTAAGAAGTTACGTTAAAAATGACAAGCAGAGCTCCCTTATTCGTTGAATAATCAAGCACAGTTTCCCAATAACATCTTATGAACATTATAAATATTGCAATGGCACAAAATATTCGATCATCAAATCGAAAATGTAATTGTAATTATCTAACTATAATATTCTCAAGTGTAAATGTTACTAGGTTATTGTATAAAATAATAAAACTATATAGGGTAACGCTAGGAGAGATGACGCACATTTCAAAAGTTATGCCCTGTATCAAAATATAGGAGATATATTAAAGAGATAGTGCTTATAAAACATATGTCAACTACTATTATCTACAAAAAAATGTTATAGAGATGACGCACATTTCAAAAGTTATGTCCTGTATCAAAATATAGGAGATATATTAAAGAGATAGTGCTTATAAAACATAATGTCAACTACTATTATCTACAAAAAAAATGTTATATTTTCAAAATGAAGACATTCTCATTTATTCCAGAAACAAAATATAAATACACTACATTTGGGCGTCTCTCCTACTATGGTAGGATAGATGACGCACCGTACGTTAAGTCCTTTGTGAAGGTAACATGGTTGATCGACATAAAACTTGGTAAACACTATGTCTACGAGCCCAACTTTAACGACAGCTGGAAATCTTTCATTTCAATTGGAATTAATATAGTATATAAAAATTTACTAAGCGTTATGAAAATTCAGGTATTCACCAGATATATAGCTGTGCGTATAAATGTTCTTAGAATACAGAAGAACACACAAAATAACTGCAGAATTTTGCAATATGTTCGCTTCTGAATATGTGAACTTCCATGATGCCACGTAGTGGCAAACAAGACAAGCAAAGCCTGCGTCTTCTCTCCTACCCCCGTCATCTCTCCTAGCTTTACCCTATGGATCTACTATAAAAAACTAGATTATTGTAAATAACTGCAAAAACTCAGATAAAGTCCACATTAAGCAATATTTAAACAGATAGAGGGATTGGAATCATGTAATAAAATCAGTTCTCTTTTGGGGAAATTCGCCACACAAGCGCTGGATTCATGTTTCTGAAAAAACAGCCGAGTCATGCGCTAGCATCGGGCGCATTTGAACTATGCACCTCCTCCTGTGTTACCTAAAAACCTTTGGGCTCATGGAAGGCCATGCCTTACCAGAAAGCAAATTTTTATGGGGGGGGGGAAGCATGTGGTAAGTAAACGCCTTTCCCATTGCCGTTTAGTTCTGATCTTCTTTACTGGGTTCGCTACTAACTACAGTTTTACTCCTTTTTCTCACGATGCTGAGTTAATATCATCTCTACCCTCACGAATCGGAACCTTACATACTCGCACCAAGGCGAGTGTGCTAGACCAACATGTGAGGAGAGTCTGACGATAACGTTTCAATAAAATCCATCAACTTTGGAACATTCAGTTTTTTTCTTTTCAGTTTTCCGCTATGCTCTCAAAAATGGGTCAAATAATTTTCTTTTAACTTCACATAGTGCAGGATACTGATAGCATTTTTTTTGGTTGGTTTTGGGAAAGCTGCAACGCTAAGCTTTCCTGTAAAACTTGAGTGCAATAGAACAATGCTACCATTCTACGCCACCAACCTTGGCTCGACAATCTTCTATATATGCTCTTCTCTGTTCTTAGTAATACATCAAACAATAACTTGTGCAACAGTGCAGTAATGGGTTCGTGACTTCAATTATATCACACCAATATTCAATTATTGCTTCCATCACAGAAAGAAAGTCTAGTTCAACTAGAAGATGTATTCTAGCTTCTCTGGGGTTATATGTTTGCGGTTATCCAATACATATGACTGAACTGTATTATAAAGGTATATAAGTAACACATATACTATCTCGAAATGACCTGGTGAATAATGATTGGTTATAGGAAGTTGTTGATTTGCTGTTGTTTGCAAAAGATATAAGATTCCCTGAAGAAATGGCTATTCGATTTTCCTTATAATTAGTTCCAAAACAAATTCATAATTAATAATTAATTCCAAAAATGTTCACTAACATTTGGTCAAACTCAGATAACTTGGGCACAGTAAATAGTTTTATAACAGAATTAAATTAAAATATTCAATTGGCATATTATTTAATAAAAACAAAATTTTAAAAAGATTCAAAGTTACGAATTATTTAAGAATCAGAAAGGACCGAAGTTACAATCCAGAATAATTCTTTACTTGAAATAAGGAAGTTCAAAGTACGTCTTCTACTCATAAATAAAAACCTTTAAAATTTAGAAATATATAATAAACAATAAAATAATAAAAAATAAGATTAAATTCATTAAATATGAAAATATAGCCTAATTCATATAAGAGAAATGGTGATACTAGAAGTGGAGATAAGCTAGGTTATAGCTTTCACAAAGAATGGGTAATAACAGAAATTTTCAGATAAGCGACAGATCTTGTAATTTTTTTTTCTCTAGTCAAAAGATGTTATCAGGGAAAAGAGAAAAGCTTTTAGTCTTTCCTGAGAGATATTTGAACAGAGCGCTTATTTTTTCCCCACCATTAAAAAGCTTTATACGTGCATAGAAACAAAGTGGATAAAGCCAAGGTAAGATAGGTGAACGGAGGGTAAGAACCCCCTAGTCAGATGTATAATTAAAGGTTTTAACTACATTGTACGATGAACACTAGGAGAGAAGGGAATCTTTTAAGCATTTAGTAGTATAGCCTTTAAAACGAATTAATTTCAATGGAGGTAGGGTCTTTGGGGTCGTTTGCGATAATATGTGGCAGGGTCAGGTAATATTATTCCGGTTGATCCGATAGGGTTACTCTCCTCTACATACAGGAGTGGGAAGTTTCTTTTCCTTCCTGTTATCAGCTTAACTAAAACGTTGGATTGTTGTTATTTATTGCCCTTTATCTATCTTCATATTTCTAATTACATAAAATAAAATATTATATTTATTTCTAAGAAAAGAGAAATTTAAATGCATTCTAATTTCTTTTTTTCACCTGCTTAAAAAGATTTTGAAGTATATCGAACAAAACGAAACTTCAAAACATGTCCCAAATGAGAAACTGTTAATATAATCTATTAGGTGTACGTTTACTCTAAAATGAGATTTTACAAAGAGAAGCTTGTAGGTATATAGGAACCAGAACGCTGAAATTGTGGCGACATTTACTTAAGTTCATCAAGCATTCGGGCAGATCCAAATCGGGAGAGTAATTTTTCCTTTAGGGTTTAGTGGAGCGGATCATTACTAAGCCATAAGAGTTTGCCAACAGAACACGTTAAGAAGAAATTTATTATTAAAACTAAATATGTAGCTGCATTTTAGTGTAACTGACCTATATCTATAAGTTATGGAAGACCAAAATATGGAAACCAGAAATGCGCCAAAGAGAAGAATGTTCTATCATCCGTTTTTCAGCGTCATATCTGATTTACTTCATTGTGTTGCTGAATATGTAGTTGATTCCACAGTGATGGACTGCGACTCAGGCAATAGTTCAATGTAGTAAGTGCGTGATAGAAATTAAAAGTTGAAGTCAACTCTCTATACGAACTTGATAGCAATACTTTGAAGATAGATGAGAATCCGAAAATGGCCAGAACGAACTCAATGAAGCATGCTATGACGGATATAATCCCAGAATCGCTGATTTGTTGCCTCGTCAGATAGAACTATTTGAGTAGACATATATCTGCTAGGATATATCTGCTCAGCTTATCTAAAAAATACAGAGTTCAGCACATTCTTTGTGTACAAGTGAGTCCGTCCATATGCGTCGTCCAAATTCCTTTTGAGCGTACAAAATTGTTATGTCATAGCCATTTTTTTGTGGAACTGTTTTCCTCATCCAACAATGTGATTTCTCACTGCTTAACAAAGTCAACGTGTGGATATTTCAAAACAGGTCTGTGGTGTCATTTATTTCCTTAAGTAAAGCGCTATTTTGGATTATCGGTATTGTTTTTATTGCAACCATGGATCTACAACTATTCCTATTAATGTGTCAATAAGAAGAGCGTGGGGAGCAACATAAACATGTCTTTTATGAAATTCTTCTAGTAACAATATGTATCTGTATTTTAAGGTTTACAGTTGATAAACTTTTGGAAAATGAGGCTAAATGAAGAGCATTATCATTGCTTTATCGGACATAGTTAATGGGAGGTTGGCTGGAGGACTGATCATGCAAAGGCTTGCTTTAGGTTTTTTAAAGATAGGATTTTAGATTACACTGCATTTGGATACAAACCATTTCAATATTTCCGGAATGAGAAAGCAATGGAAAATAGCCAAAGAAGGAAGTAGGAGCCATTCAGTCCTTGTGCGATGTCGTTTACCTACAGTCTGATAAAGAACATACAAGACAAGCAGAAGGAAAACACTGGGTACGACTTTTAAACTATCACATTCAAATGGCCTCGATCGAAGAATTAGCCACAGCTAATTCTAGACTGATAGCAGTGCATAATTAACCTGCAGGCCCACTTATATAGAATTGGTTCTGTCCACTCACCGTTGTGCTCCCTTACCAGGAAGATATAATGGATGCGTCACCTTCTAATATGCTCTTGAAAGATGTTCGGTCTCCTAACAATACACCTTCTCAATATGTAAGTCTACCGCTAATCGTTAATGGCGAATTAGCCAGCCAACGAATGTCAGAGTGAGAAAAAAAGTTGACAACTCTCACGGAACAGTAACTATACTAGCCAACCATTCATCGAGTAATAAGTATTGTATTGTACACGGAAAATCTAAAACTTATTTTCAGTGAACAACTTAAGTAACTCAATTATGAGCAGGGTTGGTTCATCATCTAAGCTCTTAGGCTGGCTACAGACTATGCATGTATTCGCGATTCGTGATGCGTGATGCGTGATTCGCGGGCAGTTCACGTATAGTGTGTAGGGACTTGTTCGTTAAAAATCGATTCGTAAACAACATGATGCGTGTGTGCACAGTGATTCGCTCTAAAGAGCGGTAAATGGAACCGTTGAAAGTATATGGGAATAATTGTTTGAACCGTTCGAACGTTTAGAAATGGGTAGAACAGCCTGAAAGTGGCTGTGTAAGTTCTGTGACGAGCAACGAAGTGGATAACCGGTTGAAGTTGCAAATTCCTCGCTCGAATCTCGCTTTAACGCGTTAATTCAGGACAATAGGCTTGAACTGATAGGTGAAGATGTGCACGCAAGTGTTGGAACTGTGCATAACATTATTCAGCACGAACCACTGATTCGCCAAAGTTCGGGCTGTGTTCGTAGTTAATTCGTCAATTCGTTGTGCGCGCTAGTTCGTTATGTTAAAACAAGGAGGTTATGTTTATATTTTATTCCGTTTAATTTTATAATTTTTTACTTTCTCTTATTTTGTTTATTATTTTAAGGATAATTTTATTATAAATATTTTATATATTAATTTTATTATTATAAGGATAGTTTATTATTTTAAAAATAATGGCCGAAGAAGACAACAGGCAAGAATATGAGTGGTCTGATGAACGCGTTCTAGATTTAATTTATGAAATTGAACAACTGCGTTATTTGTGGGATCCAAGGGATAAAGATAAGAAAAATAGGAATAAAAAACGTGACGCCTTTAAAATGTTGGCAGAGAAGTTTGAAGTTTTTTTTCTTATTTTGCGCCATGATAATAAAAGCAGCACAAGCTATTGCTAGATCATCGTCACTCTCCATATTTTCCGAACAGAAATATGTACATACAGTTTAAAAATAGTATATATGTGCTACTGAAGTAATTAATATATAGGCTTTGCACGTGCACACGAATTTCTGTGAACTAATTTGAAACTGCGACGAACATGGATAAATCACGCATCACGCATCGAATCTTGAACAAACGCATAGTCTGTATGCTCTGTTTACGAATTACTACGCACTGCAACGAACTGGACGAATCACGCATCGCGCATCACGAATCGCGAACACATGCATAGTCTGTAGCCAGCCTTAGAAGGGTGGCTCTGTTTACAAGTTATCTTAGTCATTTTTTTTTTTTTTTTTATTCAGATTACAACCAGACTAGCAGGAGCCATTTTCAAAAATCACTTCTCCTCAAAGACACACAATCGCTCACATACACACAAACGAACACATACACGAACACATAAACAAACAGCAGTTAAATCATATGAAAAAAGAAGTTACTGAAAATTGTCTGAATTAAGGATTTAATATAGGTATTATTTTAGTTTAATGAATAGATAAATGCTCATTCTACTATTTCCACTGGAATTAAAAAATATGCTAATTAAATTTCAAGTAGAGAACTTTAAACTGTAGGTGTTGAATATGAAAATAGGTCAACGGCTTAATAAACAATAACTACATTCTAGAAGTGATTAAGTAGAAAAAATAAGAACAAAAATCTAAAACAACTTTTTTATGTTAATTTAAAGTATTATGGAAAATGAAGGAAAATTATTAATAGTAAAATTAAAAGCAGCCATAATTTCCCGTCATGTAAATGTGGATAGTTGTTTTAACGTGATAAATTAAAATACAGATGGCTATTCAAAACAATCATACATATAAGGAGATAATCCTTTTATTGAATAGAAGAAATATAATGGTAGAATCTACAAATACGAGTATAATAAAAACAAAGAGATTGTTGTGTCCGGCTGCGAATTTGAAATTTCCGCGTAATTTTCTGAAAGAATTTCGGACGATACCAATAGTCTAAAAAATTTACAAGGTTCAAAATTTTACCAAGGTATGATGTAAAGGAAAACAAAACGATAGAGTTAGGATTTAAAGAATTAAGAGACATTTCTATGTACAAGGGTCATTCAATTAGTAATGCAACAAATAGCTGTAGCTCAGAAACGGTTTGTTTAATCAATACAATAGTTTCAGTGCGTCAAATTGGCATCATTGTACTTAGTTTCTCATCAGCTGTTCGAAGGTGTTTGGCAAGCATAACCTCAAATGTTTCAATTAACAATGGCGAGTCCGCATGAACATTGTACCACGGAAGAACAACGCTCAGTGATTAGATTTTTAGTTGTAGAGTGTAACAAAGGTAGTGAAAGCCTCGAAAAAATGTTGAAAGTATACGGGAATAATTGTTTGAACCGTTCGAACGTTTAGAAATGGGTAGAACAGCCTGAAAGTGGCTGTGTAAGTTCTGTGACGAGCAACGAAGTGGATAACCGGTTGAAGTTGCAAATTCCTCGCTCGAATCTCGCTTTAACGCGTTAATTCAGGACAATAGGCTTGAACTGATAGGTGAAGATGTGCACGCAAGTGTTGTAACTGTGCATAACATTATTCAGAATAAGCTGCAGTACAAGAAAACTTGTGCGAGATGGATTCCATGACAAGTTACGGGTTACCCAAGAAACACTTCAAAAAGTGGGTTGGGAGATCCTTTCACATCTCCCCTACAGCCCCAACCTCGCTCCATCAGACTTCCATTTGTTTGGACCCCTTAAAGAGGCTCTACTTGGGAAACATTTTCAATCCAATGAAGAAGTTAAAAATCAGGTGCAAAAGTAGCTTCGAGATCAACCCAAAGAATTTTTATGCCAGAGGCATACACAAATTAGAAGAACGATGGGACAAGTGCATAAATGTTGCGGGGGACTATGTTGAAAAGTAGCCAAAGTTTTGTACTGATTAAATAAATCGTTTTTGAACTACACCGATTTGTTTCGTTACTTACTGAATAACCCTCGTATATTTATTTCCCTCATCTCAACTTTGGTTCTCCATAATCATAATGTAACTATGGAATAAACATCCCTTATCAGTAAAGAGATGTGTTAGGATAGCTACAAGTTGACGGCCAGGAACGTGCAAATGAACGTTTAGGTGGTGGCTTAGCGGTGATCTGACGGCTTTAACGGTTTTAAAAAAGTTGGCAGCAAAAAAAAAAAAACGATCAACGGTCTATTTCCTGATTTATTTTTGGATCACACAGCCAATCTAAATGACCGAAGAGTTTTAAGTACGCTCTCATTTTTCCGTGGGTGGATCCGAGCTCAACCTTGGACGGATGAGTTTATTGCTGGATCTTCTAATTTATAAATATCAGCCTTAGCTGCTACGTTTGAAAAGAACTACCGCGTTATGCACCATTTGAGGATACTTGCCACAATCCAGCCCAGTCCTGATGGCTACGTTCGTATCAGACATGTTTATTTATATATATATATATATGTATATATATATATATATATATGTGGGTTTAATTAAAAGATTATGGGTAATATTAGGCATAGCTCTGGCCTCCCAATCATGCCTAAGCAATGTTTCTTGTCCATTCACTTTAGAAACCTGGGACAGTGTATGGCAACTGAAAATATTCTGTTTATACGTAAAAGACGCTACTATAGTAACAAACAGAACTCTTGATTAAAAAGACTGAGGACGAAACAGACCAACTCTTTTTCTAATAAAAGTCAAGGATAAGAAAAAAAAAATAAATTATTTTTTGTTTAGAACTCTGGGATCACAATTTTACAGAAAAAAATTTGGTGTGAAACACTCCCAGTACCCCCTACTACACCAGTTAATACAATTATAAAGTAACAATATTTTGCTTAAACTTAGGCCTAACAAAAACACTCGGTTTATGTGGGGTACATGTTCTAACCCATAGTAGATAATAATTGAAATGATTAAAGTAAAGTAAAGTAATGCCTATTTTTTCAGGCGGGCTTAACGTCTAACTAGCAAATTAGGTGTCGTGGACGGGGGCGGAAGCACCTACTTTACTATTAACATTTTTTAAACAAATATAAAATTTAGTTATGCGCTGGACTCGAACTGGGGTCCTCCCACTTACAAGTCCATGCTCATAACCAATACACCAACACCCGCCCCTAATTGAAATGATTACATTGTAATCCACAAGAGAAATGTCAATTACTACATTAATAAAACCCATATCTATAATTTATAAAATTTAACATCACAATTTCCTCAGAACCCATTAAAATCAATTTTTCTTAAGAGAAAAAAAAAGAAACGTTTATATTTGTGCAAATATTTCTCTTCAGCAATAACAGATATCAACAAAAATTTAGTCAAATTTTATTCACAAACAAATAATGTTCCTATAAAAGCTAAATTCCAATTATTTAATAGTTTCTGCCGATCAGTGGTTGTGTTTTAAACATCCACTATGACATCCGCTATGGTTCTCAAGTCTGGCGTTTTCAGGATTATGATGCTTTAGTAAAGTTCCAGAGATTTTTTTTCTAAAGATATTGCTTCCTCTTCCTGCCAACGCATCTATTTATATGCTGCCTTTAAAAACTTCATTAGAACCTTACACTCTTCCATCCTTAAATTCCATCTAAAATATTGCCTAAGAACTTTATCTCTAGAAGGCTATAGCCTTCCCCAAATTAGTTGCCATTTAGATGATAAATTAAACGATCTTTTTTGGATCAAATACCTTTTTACGCTAACCAGTCATTAACCCCCGCCGTCCTTTCTGCCCATCCCCAGACAAACATTTCCTCTTCGTATACACTTCTTTCTGAACTTCCGTTTCTTATTTCCGAAACAAGCCATCGTGAGGAGACTGTTATAATAATAATAATGATAGTATAATAATAATAATCAGAGCAAATAGTATTTCAAGTTCAAAAAAAAAAAATCATATCCGTTATAGAGAAAATCCAAAAAAAAAACTAAACCAAACATTCAGTGAAGTCGCATTACCGGTTAACCCAATTTGCTTCAAATTTGGAATGAAATTTGGAAAATTGGAATGAAATTTGGATTTTAAGTATGAGAGAACACTTAAAAATCAAGTGGGGCTGCTCCAAGGTGCTCCAACACACAGCGTACTCATAGCAAAAACGTAGACATAGCTAAAAGCGATAATACCAAGCAATAAAAAGTTAAAATATAAGGATGTCCTAATGTCCAATGTCAAATAAAAGAATTGATATGTATAGATGACATAAAGTGCATCTAAGTCTAAATATAAGTTTATCTATAATATGCTGGGAAAAAATTCCCAGGGTGTCAACTAAAATATTCTCCACTAAAGGAGAATATGTCTTTAAGGCTAATATTTACCTTGTCTAAAAAGTCAAAGGTTGTCTTAGGCACCACACACCTCTGGCACCAAACCACAAGCCATGCACCTTGTACTCCCCTGACCCCGTATTGATCCTTAAACTTCTCCATATAAAATTGAATACATTTTTCGCAAATGGCCCTTTTCTCCTCATCTATGGTCAGATCCAAAATATACGCTACATTGCTGGCATTGTCAAATACTATAATATCGGCGTATGTTTAGATCCATCTGTATCTACAGCGTACACCTGTTCGAGAGTCACATAACCTTTTTTTTTCATAATTTCTATCAAGGCGTGATTTACCCTTTACCCTTTAGGTGTTGTTAGAAGGAAAGTAGGTCAGTGGCATCTCTGGACAGATGGAGGAATTACCCACCTAATTTTCAAATACAAGTTGAATTAAATCATCTGATTGCTAATTGAAGCTCGTTTAAAAAAATCACATGGGCATGTTTTAAGATCATTTACACAAAGAGACGAGAGAAGGTGTGTTATGAGTTTGAGTTTGTTCTATTTAGACATTTCTGAACAATAATAATTAAACCCGCAGGGGTGAGTGATTGTTACTATTAGCTATACTTGTTTTTTATCTAATAATAATTTCTATATAACAAGTTCTTTAATAATCTATTTTGTTACATATGTATATATATTTGGTGCATTTTTATTTGGAATTAACTATAAAATGTTTGAACAGGTTTTTATTGTGAGAGTTTTGAAACCTTCTGAAAACAAACAATTTTTTTTTTTTTGTTGCTTACCCGAACCCCCCACCGTCTTCACTGAGTTGTCGGAGCTGTCACAGAGCTTTACTATAGACGTAACAGTGTCTAGTTACAAGAAGCATGTTGTCAGGACAATTACCAAGCACATGCGCTGGTGTTTCAGGCTCTCTGCCGCATCTGCGACATAGGGGTCCAAAACAGCTCCTGCCGACTGTCCGCCAACCCCCTAGGAACAGCACGAAGTTTATGTTCAGCTTAACAGCATTACTCCATTCTAAACATGATAAGATTTTCTTGTCATATACAAACTGATTTAATTTCGGGCTGTCCTTCCTTAAAGTGGCATACCCCTACCCCTTGCCATTTAGAGTTTGTCCATTCTTCAAAAGATGTTTCTCTCAATAGCTTTCTGATGTTAGGAAAATCTTTTCCAGTGTCGGAACATATGGCCAACCTGGATGCACATATCTTCGCTTCAACCTCGTAATCAAATATTTGTTGATACGAGTTTAAATACTATACGAAGTTTAAAGAAAATCGTTTAAATCGTATTAATCATTCGTTAAAAGCATTTTTTTTTCATGCTGGGAGGACCTCAAAACTTGTATTTCCGGTAAATATCCATACTATTTCTTACAGTAAGGGAAAAAAAATAGAAGCACTAAGATCCTCTGGTACACTCCAATAATATTATTTAAATAATAAACGAGTTTAAATAAATAACTTGAAAGATTTACAATTAAGAAATGATTAGTAAAGGAGAAGATATATTCGAAATTAATGTTCATTAAAACAAGGGAGAAAACAGGTGTGTCCCAATGCTTAAAATTACGTTACACTATGTTCTTATCCTTAAATGAGGTCATTAACAGAACTACATAGAGCCACTAAATAGGATGTTTACCATAATGACAGTATTAACAGATTTAATATTAAATCTCATTGGCTTAGTGATACCTCTAAAACCGTGTATCTGAATTAAATTAAATCATTCCCAATGTTAAAAGCATAAAGTCAATATTCCTCCTATTTATTTTCTTTTACTTTTATTACACAAGGGAAGATATAGAGGGTAAAAGATAGTGTGAAATATGAAAGTATTTGACAGAGAGGGGTTGCCAGATCTATTATACATGTGCCAGTGAGAGTAGTAAACCAATCATACACTTCCCCTCCGATTCTAATAGATGAATCACACTGGTGGAGCGTTGGTGGAAGGCAATTTTGTAGATAAATGATTTGTTGAGCTTTCAGATTGCTGCGTCATATTTGCAATGCTATACAAACAGATGTGTGTGTGTGTGTGTGTGTGTATGCGTGTGCCAAAGTTGCGTAAAAATGGAAAACTTTATTACACAGCAGATAAAATGGAGGCTTAATACAATTTTTTCTTTATTCTATAGACGACTCTAGAGCAGAGATTCTTAACCTTATGTCTCTCCGTCTGGGCACCTCTGACAAACAGGAAATTGCTGGCGGACGCAGTTCAAAAAAAAGTATAACGATTCATAATATTTCTTTATTTTATTGTAATCATAAGCATCATAGACAATATCCTACACTAAAACAGTAACAAAAAAAATCAAAATAGTTACATTCAATGCGATTTTTCTACTTTTTGCGAACAAATGGGAAATTTTTAAGGAAGCGATTGTGGCTTTTTTTAAAGGCGCTTGGAGCCTTGATTTAAGTTGATTAATTTCCCTTTTTCTCAACACTGTTTTAGGCGGATAATCAACGTCGAAAGTATTGTGATTAGTCTTGAAATGGCGTTCGAGGTTTATGTTTCTTCAAAATTGATACAGTACTATTGCAAATCAAACAAACACACTTGTCCTTTGTCTGGATAAATCGGTAGTCTTCTTTCCAATCGCTGTTGAAATGATATATTCGTTGCCTTTTGCTCGAGGGACTCATTTTAGGGTGAGAAACCTAAACTAAAAATTAAACAGTTTTAAAAGTTAAATCGCGGAAAACATTCTTAATGTGCAACAGATTCAACGCGAGGCAACAATAACAATTGATAAGACAAAACAGTGTTACCAGTACTAGTGGTAACAACAAAACAGTGTTGCCAGTACAATAATTTTACGGCTTATATTTTATTTCTAAAAGTATGATGAATTTCGCGGGCGCACAAAAATAGCTTCGCGGGCACAGGGTTAAGAACCCCTGCTCTAAAACAACATTAGGTTAACAATCAGTAAAGGATGCATTAGAGATTATTAATAAATTATGTACATAATTTATCAAACATTATTCGCTTAAAACATAAATATGAACTTCAAGAAAGCACATGCCTTCTACCCTCACTCAAAGTCACCGCTTATTGAATTTTATCGAAAAAAAAAAAAGTTTAACGAAACTTCTTGGTGTCTTGGTGGAGAAAACTGACAAAAATTGTTCAGTAAAGACGCACGCACTTAAATTAGAGGTTTATTAGATGTGACAAATGAATAGAATAAGTATAAAAATTTGCCGTAAGCACTATAAATTTTTAAGTTCTCCTTAAGAAAACTAACTTTGACAAGGTGAGTTAATGTGTTTTCGAACTATAATCTAGTTCTCTAAAGTAATATACTAATTACTTAGGAGGGGGGAAAAAAAAGTGGCCAGGTAAAACAAAGTTCATCCAGTACACAACTTATTAATTTTATATTAAATAAAGATTTGTAAGAAGATTAGTAATCTGTAACATTCACTATAAATTAGTTCCATTTCGTTTAACTTTTGTTTGATATATCTAAATTTAACCTCTTTCAATGTTTACCACAATCTGTTTAATACTTGTTTATTCAATAAATGCCTTCTCTCTTCAGAAGATACTTTTATCTTCTTTATGAAGTCTTGTAAAATATACTATTTACGTTATGTGTTAATGATTTTCTCTATAGCTCCATAGATCAAAGTAAATATAATGCTATAAAAGCATTTTGCTTTCTAATACAAAGAATTTAGTTGAATAATAAAAAATTTGCTTTCTTAAATTTACTATATTAACATTTTTTTAAACAAGAATTAATAAATTTTTGGATCCAAAATGTTCGAATAAAAGGAGTTAAATCGGATCGAGACTTTTCGCCATTTTTTTGCGTATTTTTTATTTTTTTAGAAACATCAAGAAGTAAAAGCCATATTCATATATTTTCTTTCCACTTTTCTTTTGGAAAAATAAGTAATGCAGGGTATAAGAAAAGGGCTAGCAAGAAGTGTTGAGAAAATCCCATAGGTATTTAGAAAACATCGCCCTTGGGATACGGCAGAATCTGTACTGCTCTATATATATATATAAATATGTTTGAACTTCTATCTTTTTCAAGATGCTTTAGCTTTTATATAGAAGAAACATTATTTAGAAGATATTTTTACAACTCTTTAACAAAAAATATTTCTATGCTTGATGCTTGGACCTGTATTACACAAAGGTATATTCATTTGAACCAACCACCACAACAAAGTATATTCATTTCCCTAGAATAGAGTATTTTTTCTTTCTTTTACACCTAGAAAGAGGAAGTACTTTGATCTTGCCAGATTTTCGAGTTCTCATCAAAAAATATATGTTCAGCGATCACTAAAATAAGAAAAAAAAAAATCTTGTGTGAAACACTCACACAACTTTCTTTTATTCCAGTTTTCAAAATTGTAATTGATAAATTTTAGAGTGTGTGTACCAAATTTGATGAAATTCGTTTGGAGTTCGTTGAAAACTGAAATTGTGTTCAGTAAAAGAAAACTTCCGGTTTACCAATTTCTTCTGGAAACTCGGAATTTAGGCCGTCTATTTATTTCTAATTAATATTGTTTGGATGGTAGAATTGTATAATCAAAAATCTGGTGTGAAACACACACACAACTTTCTCTTACTCTCCTGTTCTCAAAATTATAATTGACAAATGTTATAGTTTGTGTACCAAATATAACGATATTCGTCGAATATTGAAAAAACTGTTCAGTAAAAGCGCACTTCCGGCTTACTAATTTTCTAAAAACTTGGAATTTTGGCCATCTATTTTTTTATAATTAATTTTGTTTGGATGATAGAATTGTATAATCAACTATGATGAACTAATTGAGAATTGTATAATCAACTATGATAGCATTTTAGAGGAAGCAGTAACCCCACCTATCCCCCAAAAGTGCCCTTAAATGAATTTTCCCAAAGAAATGTTTTAAATAAAAGTTATAGATCTTTGTATATTTAGTTTATATAGGTAGTTCCAAGAAAATCGTCGGAGCCATTTTTGAGAAAATCGCGAAAAAGTGAAAAAAAATCATTTAGTAAAGTGGTAAAGTAAACGCACTTTCGGTTATCCGATTTTTTTCGAACTCGGAATTACAACTACATATTTAATGTTAATTAACATTATTTAGATGATAGCATTGTCTATTAAACTCAAATAGCACATTACATGAAAACATAACCCCACCCCTTCCCCGTAAGTGCCCTTAAATGAATTTTCCCAGAGAAATGTTTTAAATAAAAGTTGTAGCTGTTAGTTTATGTAGTTGGTATAACAAGTTTGAAGAAAATCCTTGGAGGCATTTTTGAGAAAATCGCAAAAACATAAAAAAAAACAACTTGTAAAGTGGTACTTCCGGTTGAGGAATTTTGACGGGTGACCCACTGACGGATCCCATGGTGGTACCTAAACGGAATATAAAATTTGAACTTTATACGATTTTTCATTTTTGAGCTATGCTGTTCACATACATACCCACCCACCCACACACACACACACACACACACACACCATTTGCTAAAAACCACTTTTTTGGACTCAGGGGACCTCAAAACGGATATTTCCGGTGAAAACTCAATATCGAAAATTTGACACGATTATAACAATGATAGCATTTTACAGAAAAACATAACCCCCAACCCTCCCCCAAAAGCCCCCTTAAAATGACTTCACCAGGAGAAATGTTTCAAATTAAAGTTGTAGCTCTTTATATGTGTAGCTCGCATTCCTAGTATAAAGGAAATCGCTGGAGCCTTTTTTGAAAAAAATACCAGAAAAAATTGAAAAACGCACTTCCGGTCATCCAATTTTATCAAACTTAGCATTTTCGGCAACACATTTAATTCTAATTAATAATTATTTAGATGACAGAATTGTATAATAAACTGAAATAGCACTTTAGAGAAAAAATCTAACACCACCCCCCCTCCCCCAAAAGTGTGCCCTTAAATGAATTTTTCCAAAGAAATGTTTTTTTAAATAAAAGTTGTAGCCCATTGTATGTGTAGTTGATATATATACCATGTTTGAAGAAAATTGTCGGAGCCATTTTTGAAAAAATCGCAAAAAAGTAAAAAAATAAAAAAATAAAAAATAAAAATAAAAAAAATAAAAATAAAAAACCTATTAGGAAAGTGGTACTTCCGGTTGAGGATTTTGATAGATAACGCACTGTCAGATGCCATGGCGATACCTACACGGAATATCAAGTATCAGTTTCCTAAGGTTTTTCGTTTTTGAGCTATGCTATTCACATATACACACATACAGACACACACACAGACCATTTGCTAAAAACCACTTTTTTCGACTCAGGAGATCTCAAAACGGACATTTCCCGGTGAAAATTAGATATCGAAAATTTGATACGATTACAATACTTCCTCTTACTAGGAGTAAGAGAAAGTAAAAATGTTTTTAGCGAATCGTCTGTGTATGTGTGTATAAACAAAATATCTCAAAAATGAAAAAAATTGCAGGAAATTCCAACTTGATATTCAACCGGAAACGCGACTTTACTAAAGGATTTTTTTTTTTTCAGTTTTTCACGATTTACTCAAATACGGAGCTCCAAGATTTTCTATTAACTTTCTATGCTATCTACATACAAATAAATACACCTATCACTTTTATTTAATCTATTTTCTCAGGAAAATTAATTTTTTTTGAAGGATTCTAGGTGAATAGTAAACTTAAGCTTCCATATTATAAATTACGACATCAATACAATATATGATCAACACTTAATATTAATATTAATATATATTAAAAGCATTGTTAGAATTTAAAATTTTTTGAAGAAAATCCGGTGACTTTATATAGAATAAGTTTTCAAGTTTTTTGAAAGTTTCTCGAAAACTTCCACAAAGTATACTAATTACACTGATTAAAACACCAACTTTTATTTGAACATCCCCCCCCCCCCAAAACTGATTTTAGATGCTGTGCAGAATTTGTTCAATAACCATCCAATTAATCAGAAGGAAAAAAACCCTGTGAAAGCTACAGACAATACTGTCCGTCACCGAACAGTGAACTATATAGAGGCTCCTAGGAAGGAAAAAACTTAGGGTCTTTGAGATCGTACTCCCAAAACTTACAATCAGATCTCGTTTATCAGATAGACTGTACACAATGTCCAACTGTTTATGTTGGTCAAACAACACAATACTTATTTCTGCAACACAGAAATTACCAACGGTTGCAGAAATAAAAATGACAAAGGCAAACATTGCTGTATACTGACAAACATTTTAGGGGGGAAAAAATCATAAATTTGATTTTTCTAAAACAAATATACTAGCAAAAGAAACTAAACAGGAGAAAAAGAAATATATTAGAAATGATATATATATATATATCAAAAGAAATACATTTTATATTAATTTTCGTAATGATACGAATAATTTGTACGCATTGTGTAACGGTTTTTTTCAAAACATGACCTATCGTATCCCTAAAAATTTCCTCTTTATCCATTTCACTTGCCTATTCAACCCACTTTCATTTTTGTAGATGATTTGAGTAAAGTAACTAGTAACTTTTAAGTTGTTTCTGTTATGTTTCTGCGATGTAACAAATGTGTATGTTTTAAAAATTCTTTCTGACATCTCCACGACTACTACATGTAAGTTCATCATTACTGCTAGATATATTTTGTTCATACAGATCATTCGCTAAAACACATTTTTTTCGAACTCAGAGGACCTCAAAACTGCTATTCCCGGTAAAAAATCAATTTCGAAAATTTGCCACGATCGCTATGCTTCCCCAACATACTAAGAGGTAAGAGAAAATAGAAAAGATGGCAGAGCTCTCAATATCTTTCTACTTCATTTTATATTTTATTTTGAAAACTAAGCTAAGGTATAATAAAACTAAGGTTTTATAAGTTATTCTTTCCAAAAATAGAGGCCATCCTCAACGTCACTGTTTAGTACAACAGGTGTTTTTCAAATTTAATTTTTAATATCTTTCAACTGAAATAAGGTAACAATGCTCGGTCATTTAAGGTTTTGAAACAATGGATTCTTTCTCGGGAAGTTCATGGTTTTGTAAACATCATGGTCACCCTATTCAAAACCACCAATTCTCACCTATACAATTCTCCAAAATAACAATTTTAAACAACGCTATAAAATTGTACAATGTTACGTTACTATTTTATTAATCTAGTTCACTGGATAAAGCCATTGAAAGGAGGTTCCTAACAAATTAATGTATATCCCCTTTAGACAGTATTCAACGTATTCACGACTCTTTAACTTTTATATAACCGAAAACTTTCCGATCTGTCACACTTGTTTACTTTGTTAGACGTTCCATTAAAATACTTAAAAATGGATTAATATTAATCTCATTCAAAAAATTATTGCGTTTTAAAGATTAAAAATGTTGTTAAAAGTACAATAGTAGTTAAACTTGTAATTAGGTTTAACAGATTTATTATTCAAAATCTTCTACAATATAGAATAATTCAATTACAAGTTATTAACCACAAATCAAACACAGATTTTATAAAACATATATAGAAACCAAAGTTTGTAAATCTCACTCTATACAACTGAACGTAGTATAACCTGCTCACGAATAACCATCACGCCAGTGGGGTCCTAGGCAAGCAGTATTATTCTTTACATCTCCCCCCTTCAAGTCACTTTTTCAGTCGGAAAAAGGGACAATTTACAGCTGTGGAAATAATTAGATACTTTCTTCTTTCTTCCGCAGTCCACTTCATACATTAAAGGTGAAATTCGTCTTAAAATCTTGAATGGACCAATGCGTACTTTATCAGTCTTTTTTCTGTTTAACTTGTTCCCATTTTCTATATAAACGAGATCCCCCACATTGAATTCATGCTCTCTTCTAGTCTTATTAATTCGTTCCCTGTTAATATTGAAACTCTTCATAGAATTAGAAAATGCTTCCTTTCTGTCTTGAGCAAGATCATTGCGATGAAGCGTATTGACGGGGCATATCACAGAGTTCTTTCCTAAAAGTAAATAAGCCGGCTCGAATCTCGTGGAACTATGGATTGTTTTATTGTATTCCGTCACGCAGTCTTCAGCAATCTTCGACCATGCACGCCCATGTCCACTATTTATCTTGCATCTTATACGATTTACCAGTGTTTGGTTTAATCTATCATTAAGACCATTTGACTGTGGGCAGTCTATAGATGTAAGTACTAGCCGAATATTCATCTTATCTAGATATTTCTTCAACTCCTCGGAGTTTAATCCCGTGTATTGGTCAGCTAAAATGAGTTTGATTCTATGTATCTTAGCTATTGGGTCTATAAGTCTGGTAAAGTCAGTTGCGCATTGACCTCTTGATGTAGAAATCCAGGCATAGCGAGTAAAATGGTCGACCAATATGTGCATAAACTTTTTTGGTGATCGGTTTCCTCCAAAACCACCAACTGAATCAACTGACATGATCTCGTATGGATCAGTAGCGGGGCCTAGTCTCGATAAAAGTCCAATTGGTCTACTTCTGCGTGTTTTATTCTCCATACATACTGAACATTTTTTACAAAAGTGAATTATTAGATCATCTAAATTTTTGAAGTAATAATATGGTCTGATCTTCTCTCGTATTTGTGCAACTCCTATATGACCGTAATAATTATGTATTCGTTCAATTAGTCGTTTACCGAAATCTACTGAAATAAAAATTCTGCTTCTACCTTTCAGCTTTTTATATGTCACATTATTATGTCGTTCAGTATTCTTAGCGCTTTGAAGTTCATTAATATTTCCCATTTGATCCGATAGGATTTCCTTCAGCCAATTAAATTAACCACCTGTATAGCATCGTCATTTTCAAAATATTCAAGCACAGGTTGTCTCGATAGTAAATCTGGTAAAATATTTTCTTTGCCTTTTTTATAAATGATTTTAAAATTAAACTGTGAGAGGTAATGTACCAAATCACCTAATACTTCATCTGTGCGAGACTTAGTTTTCAAGTTTTCCAGCGGCTTATGATCGCTATATACGGTAAATTCTCTTCCAATTAAATAGTATTGCCAATATTTAATGGCATCTTTAATTGCCTTACATTCAAGATGGATGATTTCCATACGTTTCTCTTTCGTAGACAGTTTCCGCGAAAAATAAGCAACGGATGCAATCTTCCGTCTAAATGAGGTTGTTTTAGAAAGCTTCAATACCTTCGAAACTAGCGTCCGTTTCAATATAGATATCTTTATTGACATCATATATCGCTAAGATTGGAGATGAGCACAAATAGCGCTTGATTAGATTAAAGCTGGTCTCACATTCATCAGTCCAATTAAAAGCAATATTCTTACGTAACAGGCGGTGTAACGGTTCGAACTTCTCAGCACTGTTCTCAATATACTTTAAATAAAAATTTATAGTACCCAATACACTGCGGACGCCAGATTTGTCTGTGGGTCTCTTAAGATTCTGTATGGCAACTAAGTTCTCTTGTGCAGGTGAAATTTTGTTCTCCTGTATAAAGTGACCCAGATATTTAACTGAGGGAGCCGCAAAAGAACACTTCTCTAACTTAAGTTTAAAACCTTCGGCTGCTAATGTGCGTAGGAGCTTCTCAAGGTGCTCTATATGTTCTTTCCAAGATTTGGAAAACAATAATACGTCATCGATATAGTTGATACAGAAGTCATCCAATCCAGTTTTTCTAATGATGTTCGAAAGAATCCTCTGAAAAATTGCGGGAGCATTTTTAAGCCCAAATGGGAGAACTTTGAACTGAAATTTACCAAATTTTGTAACGAATGATGTCTTTTCCCGCTCAGTCTCTTTTAAGCGGATACACCAGAACGCGGAATTAATATCGATAGCAGTAAAATATTTGCAATTAGAAACTTTATCAATCACATCGTTAATCGTCGGAAAGGGATAGCATTCAGGTACTATTAAGGTGTTTAGCTTCCTAAAATCTATGCACAGTCTTGTTCTACGACCGTCTTCTTTTTTGTACGCCAAAGTTACTGGAGAGGCGTAAGACGCCTCAGATCTTCTATTAAATCAGCTTCTAATAACTTTTTAACCTGAGTTTTAATCTCTGCTTCATCTGGTATAGAATATTTGTATGCACGTGCAGTGACATATTCATCTTTGAATAACTTAATCTCTGCTTGTCTGGCCTGTACTTCACCTACGTCAAATTTGTCTTTGGCAAATATATGTTTATACCTTGTTAACAATGTTGAAATTTGTATTCTCTTTGATTCGTCTTTTATGTGGTCTATATCTAATCGAAACACTTGGTATCTTCTTCTCGAAAGTCATATCTTTATTTGAATCTTTTGTTATTTTATCATCTTCTAATTTTACTATCTGGTTATCAATCTTTTGAAATACCTTTAAATTTTCATCTTGAATTAGCTTAAACTTACTAATGGCATCCAGTCCTAGAAATAGGTCATATGAGAAACTGCTATTTTTCACTACGTAAGTATTTAGACTATTAGTAAAATTACCAATTTTCAACTTAATATTAGCCCGGGCAGAACTGAAATTTAATCCATTAATTGTCTTGAATGCATCATTATGTTTAATAAGACTAGATTTCAAAGCGTCTACTACTCTTTGATTGACTAGACTAACATTTGACCCACTATCGTAAACAGCTTTGACGTTCATCTTATCATCCACAAGTACATTAATTTTAATCAATGAATCCAATTTCTCCGGGCATTCTAGTTTAAAGATTGGGTATCCACATTAATTGCCATCATCTCCGCCTTCTCCTCATTATCGGTAACTTTATTGAAATTTACTTGTTTCCGGGTGGCGTATAAGTTCTTGTTTCTACAATCACTAGTCGGGTGATACCTATTCGTCCATCCTAGAGCCTCACACATGAATCAGGGTTTTTTTGTTGTATCCCCAGTCTTCTTCTTTTGGTCATCAAATTTATCTCTAGTTTTATCCATTTTGTTGCCATCACCGGTCGTCACAATAACATCCTTTTTAGTTTTACTAAAAGAATCTTCTAATTTTCTAAGTTGTGTATATAATTGTTCAATTGTTTGTACTTCCTCCCGATCTAGTTTATCTTGTACTTCTAACGGAAGACCAACAACTATCATATTAATTCTAGATGTAATAGTACTATCATGTTCGACTTCTAGGCATAATCTTTCCTTAGCCAAAGCATAATCAACTAACGAGCCACCAAGAAATTTATAATTATACGCTTTCCTTATTTTAGACCAACCTTTATCAGCAAACACCCCCAAAAAAGAACGTGTCCACTCTGGCCAATTCTTTAAACCAATTTTCTTAAGGTTTGCTGCATACCAGTCCTTAGAGGACCCATCAACAAAAAAACGAAGTGCCTCAATAATATTTTCTGTACTAACTATGTGGTGTCGAGTGCACTCACACTCAAATCTTTTCAACCATTCCGCTGGATTTTGACTTTTATCAAATTTTTCGTTCAATGTCCTGCAATTTAGTCTCTTTGGCATTTAACTTACATTCTAATTCTTTTATTTTGTTAATTAAAAATTTTTCATCCTCTGAAGTTTTAAAGCATTCACTAACACTTACCGACTCTTCCAACGGAATGTCTTTAACCATAAATTGTCATCTTCATCAAAATAACATGATTTTTTATTTCTTCATCTACTCCTACACCAATTTTTCGGTAACCATTAATTGGTTTTATTCCGTTTACAGCATTTCTAATAGCAGATTTTGTGAATAATATTTTATGATCTCTTAATAAATTCCGATTTTCTTCAGGTAAAATACACCACAAAATTTTATCTTCTGATAAACCTGCTACTTCGAAATCACTTTCTCCCTTCTTAATAATATGGACAAACAATTTTTTCTTACCTTTCTCTGCCATCATCCGTCACTTTAGTTATAAATGTAATTTGGTTTTATAAAACATATATAGAAACCAAAGTATGTAAATCTCACTCTATACAACTGAACGTAGTATAACCTGCTCACGAATAACCATCACGCCAGTGGTGTCCTAGGCAACCATATTATTCTTTACATACTTTTTCCACAAGTAAGATTAATGATCAAATGAAAGAAAGCAACTTTTAAGAATTCTAATTAATTAGGCACTTACAATTAAAATGTTAAAATCAGATATAGCCGATTTGTAGAACTGTAACTAATTTAGGAAAAATAGGAAATATTATAATATGAACAAAAGAGCAGTAAATCAGTTGGCTAGGAGTCCTAGAAAGAATAGATGCAGAAAGAAAATCGAACAAGTATTTAAGGAATGATAATATAGATGGGAAACGCGAAAGATTGGCAGATATGACAGGGAAATTATTCAATAGGGCGATATGCATCAGCCAGAAAAAAAAGAATAATTAATTCAAGTTGTTTTTGCGGAGCAACGTGTTGATTAATCAACTTTTTGGAGCCGATGTTGGGCATGGAACCGATTTTCGAAACAGTCTCGACGATTAATTTCTGGGTGGTAAAAATGGGAATTCATAGTAAATAGTGAACTCTGGTTGTAGATGCTAGGATACACGGTAATAGGAGCAGAGCATTTTCCCAATTTATCGCTTGTACAAATCTTGGCTCTATTGTGATGTTATGCCAAGCTCGTATTCAAATTTGCTTTATCAGAGTGTTGAATATTTACGAAGGAGTAATCCCAAACTCTTGTTTGGAATTGTAATTTTGTATTTCATTTTAAATTTTATTTTTAGTTCGTTTTATTTATCTATTATGTCTTTTATAGAAATATATATTACCTCCATTATTAATTGATATCATTCAAAGAATGCTATTTAGTAAAATACAATTACTTTCGCAAACGCAAATAATAACTAAAAAAATACACTTGAGTTCCCGGTTGATATCGTGTCAGTGGTTTACTAGAAACCGTTGTTTCGCCCATATTGCAATGAGCCTCTTGAGGGTCGTTACATCTTGAAAGCTAATGGAGCACGGTCTCAAACCGGAAACTCAACGTGTTTTCATGAAAATGGCCGCAGAAAACTAAAAGATCATCTAAAAAAAATATCCAACCCTTTATGTTTTAGATAAAAATACACATTTTTTTAATCCAAACATCTTACCCTAATTCGAATGATTCAGACGATCTATCGCATTTCTTTCCTTCCTGTAGACAGTTTCATTTTACTACTAGAAACAGGTTTTTGCATAGGTTTATTCTGGGTCTTCTGGCGGCATTTCTATCAGTCTTAAAAAATATAAACCGTATTGGGAAGATAAATGAAATTTTACTAATCAAGCTCTTAATCTTAGATTAAATACTGAGCTAACTTGCACGCCTATAATACCATTGATACTAGTTATTTCTTGACAGGGGTATATTTTAATTTCCGCTTTTATAATTTAATTGGTAATTATATAATGATTTCTTTAGATACATGAATAGTTCATTTCATAGGAAAAGATATACTAAATTTATTATCTATCTTATAATTGTAACGGCAAGAGAGAGAACACAAGCCCGACCGAGAGAAAACAGACTCTCTCTGGTACTCTCTGACTTAAGCAGGCTAGAGTGGGGAGAACCTGTATATAAGCCAGTGAGAGATCTAGACATCTTTCTATCAGATTCAACCATAAACCGCATCGTGTCATATTCTCTACTCCCACCATTTTATCTATAAAATCATTACAAGTCCAGTGCAGTTTGTGTAAGCTTATAGCGATATAATAACAGTGTCTTCATACTTCGTCTAATTAATCAAACCCAATTTCTCTCCTCATCAACTCCATTATAATATAATAGTATGTTTTTGTTTTGAGGTGGATTCAGTTAATTATTTATAATTTGTACTCTATATAATCTCATTTGTAGTTAGTATATTTTAATTAGCTGGTTTGGATCGTACTCCAATGTTATAAAACTTTGTATATTGGCAGTTAAACAAAACATTCTATTCAATTCATTTTTACAAATTTCTTTAAGAATTAAATTTTCCTAAAACTTATATTTGGTTTACACAACAAATTTGCAAATGGGCCGTAGAATAAAGTGCTCCAATTTCTTAGCTCCAAAATATAGATAATTATATATACGTTATGAAGAAATTTGGTGATGATCGGTCAAGAAAGAAAAATTCAATTATGCCTTCGTTTCGACAGAGTTTTCTGCCTTTATAAACACTTTACAGATAGTCGTGACGATTTGGTGGAAAGAATTTTTAAACATACACATTTGTTACATCGCAGAAACATAAAGGAAGAAAATTAAATCTGGTATTTTATCCATCGTAGCATGTATATTCATTTGGTTCCTGACCGATTTCGGATTTTCATCCATCGTCTGAGCAAATTCACCAAGTTCGTGTAGATAGTTCACTTCAACGTAATGCTTCTGTTACACTCACACTTGTTGGTTTGTTGGTTGTATACATGTGTGGAGGTTGTAAGGTTATGTTACTAAATAACAAAAATGACGATGAAAGATTGAGTATACTTAACAACACTATTAACATTAAGTTATAAAGTATTCTTCAAAACGTGCTAATTTTCTAATGTCTAATCATAATTTATAATAATTCCATTTTGTCATTAAACCACACACCCACACACACACACACACACACACACACAGAGTAACATAACCTTATAATCTCCCCACATATATACAACTAACAAACCAACAAGTGTGAGTGAACAGGAACTCGGTGAATTTGCTCTGCTAATGGATGAAAATCCGAAACCGGTCAGGAACCAAATAAATATGCATGGAGGGGTAAGGTGCATCTCTATTGGGTACCAGGACATGCGGGAATAGAGGGCAATGAGAGGGCGGAACGGCTGGCAATAAGAGGGAGGGATCATCATTACCATTTTGTGGTCCTGAACCAGCCCTGGCCGTTACAAAGACGTTTCGCGACAAACAGATTAGACTTTGGGAGACGAGAGCTTTGGAGAAACGCTGGGGGGACACGCTGGGGTGCCTCCAAGCTAAAAGATTTATAAAGGCAAGTAAGCAGGAATTTCGGAGTATCTCCTGTCTCTCAGTAGGACGGTTTGAGACCTTGGTAGGGATAGTGACTGGACACACTTGGGTGTCCAGTCACTTGTTTAACATAGGAGGACGCGGAGTCCCATTTGTCAGAACTGTGATGACGGAGTTAGGGAAACGGTGTATCACTACTTATGTCAGTGTCCCCGTTTCGCTGGAACTACGTTTCGTATATTTGGGAGGACACCACTCCCGCAGGATTGCCTGGGCGAGTTGGAGTTTAGGGATATCTTGGGATATTGCAGATTAACCGGCAAGTTACCGAGATTAATTAAGGGGTTACGGGGGGTATCGGGGGGATAAGAGCCTCATAGGCTTAGGTCCCGCGCCTTTGAGCACCCGTTTTGATAATAATAATAATAATATAATAATTCCATTTTGTCATTAAACACACCCACACACACACACACACACAGAGTAACAGAACCTTATAATCTCCCCACATGTATACAACCAACAAACCAACAAGTGTGAGTGCAACAGAAACTCTCTACAGGAACTCGGTGAATTTGCTCTCCTAATGGATGAAAATCCGAAACCGGTCAGGAACCAAATGAATATGCATGCTAGGACGGATAAAATACCAGACATTATCCAGCATTGCGGATCCATCCACACATTCAAGAAAATTAAAAGTTATTATTTTCTTGTCTTAAATCATCTACAGAAAAAAAAAACACAATGTTATGAAACATGACAGTAAAAATCTGTAGATTCATGTTTCTGTAGACGATTTAAGACAAGAAACTAGTAATTTTTAATTTTACTTTTTTTATGTTTCTGCAATATAACAAATGTGTATGTTTAAAAATTCTATCTCCACATCTTCACGACTATCTATATATTAAAGCCTTGATAATGACAGGAAACTCTGTCGAAACGCTGGTATAATTTTTTTTTTATTTAAGGCGCGTCAACATCTATGGTCATTTGCGCCCGGAGCCTTCTCAGGGCACTGCCGGCTTCCGGACAGTGTTCTCTCGTTACAGACAACACTGCCCACCGGACAGTGAGCTGTAGAGGCTTTAGGAAGAAAAAATCTAAGGGTAGCACAGCTGGACTCGAACTCGGGTCCTCCGCCTAGGAGTCCAGTACACTAACCACTTAGCTATTCCCTTCCCTGATGGTATAATTAAATGTTTCTTTCTTGACTGAACCTCACCAAATTTTTTCATAATATAATTCATCAACGGTCAACAAATTCTTTTATTATATATACGTGCAGTAATATTTAAGTAACAGTATGCAATACTATTTAAATAATAGAGCGCTAATAACCAAGAAGTTGATACGCCAAAAGAGGAAAAAAAATAGATAAGAGTTTGAAGCTCCAATATAACGCTTTTATCGCTTAGAGCAATAATTACTTTAGAAGTAGATTCAATAAAACTACTAGATAATGAATTTAAATTAAACTCGGTTAGCACATTACTTAAAATAACTTATAAAATGAAGACAGATCTTTCTCTTTGATAAGTATTGTACAACAATATACAAGTAATTGCATAATTCAATAATAATAAAACAATACACAAAAAAGAAATAAGTTATTTCACAGCGAGTTAAATCTTTGAATGGAAATAACAAAAACGTGCAGTATAAAAACATGATGAAATATGTTAATCAGTTTTGAATATAACTTCATCTGCGTATTGTCTGGAAATAAAGTATTATTATTAAACTTAATGCCATTGTCCTAAATAAACTTAATTTGTGTTCTTAAATTAGTTACGCGACGTAAGCTAGGAAAATTTATGTTAAACCTGGTGAATATCAATTTATTGACAAAATTGGTCAATAAATCGGAGATGCTAATCTCACCATTTTTTTAAGAACCAGAATTTTTTGCACAATCAATCGGATAATTCCTCTGGCTACTCGTGCAGCGACTCCAATAATAAGCTCCTCAATGATGTATTTCAAAAATACATGCGCACCACAATTAATATTGCATCTTTCTCGTCTTTCAGAATGCTTCATCTATTACCAGCAATGTTTGTATAAATTCCTTTAATTTGGGCGTCATTCCGATACATGATCGCTTTTGACTAAATGAACTAAGCGGTAAGTAGTAGTGAAATTCATAATCAAAACTTTCTTTTTCGAATAAAGGTGTTAATTAATTAACACGGTAAATTTTAATGGAACCAATCGCCATCAAATTCGCCCCACAAAAGCTGAAGCTGGACTCAATAGTTGCATTGGCAGTTCCGCATCGAGACATTACTATGAGCTCCATGTGCGCGTCAACTACGCATTATTACCTTCCCTGTCGTCACACCCACTATAATATATTGGCAAATGAGCTTCAACTTCGACAGCAAATCTCTCATCTAGAAGTTGTCTCTAGCGGTAGGAGAAAATTGAATTAAAAAAAGTACCATCTGAGAGGCTTAATCATTTAGTCAGCACATAATCTCTGAAATTAACATTCATTCGCTAGATCTAATTTTGTCACTGTTAAAAAGTTTTAATCTTGAAAGGTTCACTATTAGCCCTTAGTGATTGATGGTATATATATACCTTTAGAATCAGCAAGATTTCTTACTAGCCATACCACTCAAACGAGCAACTCACCTCAGCCAACACTATACCACCAACTAATAATTGTAATTGTACATTCATTACACTTAGCAACATCATCATTCTTCATTCCTCGGTCACTCTACCTTCAATTAATATTCCTCTATTCTTCGGACAACTACTTTCTTGTTACTATGGATAAGAAGTTAGGAGAGTTGCGGATTTGTAAATAAGTTGGATTAACCTATTTAAGTGAAGATTTTTCTCACTTTTTTTTCTACTAACTCTAATTCCGAAAGGAAAAATGAAGTTGAATCTATCTAGACTACGATGAAAAACGGTAAAATTTCGAAATTGAGGATGAAAACCTTATTGGTGCATGCAGTGGAAGAAGCAAATAGAAAAATAGAAATAATTGAAAATATATTTTAAACAAATTCATTTTTAAAAGAAAAAAAATGTATACTGGCTGGAAATGGGTAAAAATGCTGGTACAAGGCACCGTAACTAGAGAGGTCGGGGAGGAACTCGGCCATTATTGTCTTTTTAACCTCCTTCTAGAAATCAAATATAAAGGGCAGATTTTCAACTACCAAGAGGAGCATTGTTTCATCAATCGTCTTACAGCATTCACCCAGTACATTCATTGCATTAAGAACGTCACTCGTCTCATTTTAAATTCAGTGTGCTAAGAAGTGTTTAAGTTAATATTTTTATTTTATTAAAATTTACACACATACATAAGCCCTTTCAATAACACTCACGCTACATATTACAACACAAACTATACTCAACCAATAACATTACAAGCACACAAAAAAAAAAGTAGATTCTTTTTGACTCGTGGAACAAAATTTTGAAGGTAAAGTGATAAAAATTTGTAAAAATGATAAATGTATGACACTTGCACACTATAAAAAGACTAAGTGGGAGGTATAGTGGCGGAATAAATGGCTAAAAGTTAGTGTGCAAAAGATACACACACTTAGATAGCCTCTTCCATGTCTATTTCAACATCTTGGGATTGTAAATGCGATATTATTATGCAAGAAAATTTACTGGAGTAAATAAGTGTGTAAGGGAATTAAATGGTACTTTTTGTAACTGCTAACGAGCTTGCCAATGTATTTACAAGTGAACGAATAAATAGAATTATCGATCAATACCAAACATTGGCCACGCGGCCTCCTAAACACCTAAACTCCCTTTTTAATATCCTGAGAGTTCCAGCATTGGTTGGCTCCTCTCAACATACCTCTTTGATTGTGGCGCTGAGTCCTAAGGGATTCAGTGCATCACAGTCTATGATGAATTTCACATTTACATGATGTACAGGCTGTAAATAAAATAATTTTTTTTTAATTAAGAAATTCACAGATATGCAGACAGTAATTATAAGAGAATATGATGGTAGTCTTATAAAAGGGCGTGAATGTCTTGTTAGGAAATGCCTCTCAGTGGCGGTACTCCCTAATTATTACTAAAAAATGCTAGCAAGAAGTTAGATGTTCTCGCGGCCAGTGGCGTTTCAGTCTCCTGGAAAGGTTGTGTGGAATAGAAAGAGAAAAGAGTTGTTGGACTAAAGGGTTGGATGATAAGGCTTTTGTTTTCAAGGGAAAGTTTAGAGCGTCGGTCAAGTAGTTTCGAGAGAAGTTTGTAACGTCTGTTTAGTTCAAGTCTTTTTAATCTGTAAGCGGATTCCAAGTGAGTCTTTTGTCTAGATAAAGTCCTAAATATCGGACTTTGACGACTGCGATATTATGGTCCCATGAAGGAGAATGGGCAGGAGAGTAGCGCGACGGAGGGATTCTCTTTTCTCTTGGTGGGATCGAACTTTATTCTCCACCGGATAAGCCAGTCTTGCAGAGAGATGATATGGGATTGTAGTGCACGGGATGCGGAAACAGGATCGGGATTTGGAGCAATAACACATGTGTCATCAGCGTAGGAATGAAGGATTGTTTTTGGGTGGGAAGGGATATCTGCAGTATAGAAAATATATAGGAGAGGAGCAAGGACACTGCCTTGGGGTACACCTGCATAGATTGGAAGGATAGAAGATCTGGAGGAGCCAGAACGAACCCAGAAGAAACGATCAGACAGGTATGATTTAAGGATCATATAGTAGGTAGAGGGAAGGACTCCCTTGAGCTTCCACAACAAACCTGCATGCCAAACCCGGTCAAACGCCTGAGCGATGTCCAGAAGACACCCAGGGCAATACTGCTTCTGCTCAAGGGCAGATGAGATGGTGTCAATAAGGCGGTGGCACTGGTGAATTGTTGAGTGGGAGCTACGGAAACCAAACTGATGATTTGGAAGGAAACCTTCTAAAAGAGGAAAGATTCGTTTGAAGAGGAGCCGTTCAAGTACCTTACCCATGATAGGTAGTAAACTGATTGGCCGGTAGGATGATGGAAGATGAGTGGGCTTTTTGGAGTCCAGTCTTTTCTGGAATGCTACTGGACCGCCAAAACCAACCTCACACTACACTGACAATTTCTGTCTCCCACTTAATTACGAATACTTATTACTAAAAACAGACGTGCCAGAGCCAAATGGCAACGAACCCGATACCATTAGCACAAGTACGCATACAACAGATTTTCCAGACTACTTAAAATCGAACTAAAAAGCTTACGCAAAAATAAATTAAAAAAACAATAAAATAAACGTAAAGTCGCACTTCGTGTCAGATGTGGTATATAAAGAATAACAGGTTTGAGCTTCTTGCACCTTTTAATTTTTTGAAACAATATATTCAGACACACACACACACACACACACACACACACACACACACACATTCGCTAAAAAACATTTTTTCGTACCCAAGGAACCTCAAAACACATATTTCCGGTAAAAACTCAGTTTCGAAATGTTAAGGCACGATTAAAACGCATCATTCTCTTACTGGAATGCAAGTGTAGGTAATAGAAAATAAATAAATAAAAGAATCTTGTATATAATAATCACATTCTCTTACTGCAATTATTACAATTCTTACTGAAAAATTTTCATTGAATTCTTTGAAACCTTCTTTAGAAAAAAATTACCTCATTTTATTGGCATTCCAAATATGACCGGCTTCAGGAAAAATACTTAACAATCAAATGACCTTAAAAATATACATGATTATACTTTGAAATCTACTTAAAGTGGTGAAAAAAAAAACACATTTATTGTTTATCCAAAAACATGCATGACGTTATCATTCATACATAATATTTTACATCAGTCTACCAATAAGTCTCTATAAGTTGCTTGAAAACCAAACAGTGAAAGCACAACTTACTATGACACCGTTTCAGACTTTATTTTTTAGAGTTTTTACAATTATGAATAATCTAAAACTTTTTAGACGTAATAAAGTCTAATAATACCCCATTTTTAAATATATAATGACTAACTTATGTGGAATTTTTAAATAACATTTTGGTCTTTGAATTAATTATTTATATGAATTATTCATATAAATTAATTTTTATATGGAATTAATTATTTATATGAGGAATAAGCCAGCATATAGAAAAATTGATAATAATGAAATATATTAAAATAAATTATTTATAAAAGTAAATTTAGTCACTTTATAATTTTATATACTCCCTTAAACTTAAATATATTATTAATTACAATGTAAAAGTAACAATTATAAAATCATATAACTAAAAATAGAATTACACGCAAAGATTGTTATAAGAAAAATCGATATATATATATTCGGTCACGCTCCAAGACCGAAAATACTCATTGAGCAAAAAAACAGCTTACATCGCTTTGTGGTCACTGTAAAACATCCACATCACGAAATGTTGTGGCTCTTATGAAAACACTCACAACGCGTTGGGGCAATCACAGAAAGACCATGACGCGTATGGAACCATATTAGAATACGACGCGCAGTGATTTGCGATATGGGTCCTACTAGTCTCGAAACATTTTGGTAGATATCCTTAGGAAATATTTTTTGTCCTGTAATAAGTACCAGACAGACAATGTCCTTAACGCATTTTCTGCTGCTAAAAATTAAAAACCGCTGCATGATGTATTGTCATTATTAAATACAATATAAAGAAATCGTGTCATTAAAATAAAAGGACATTTGTTTTTTATTGGGATTAATTTATATTTAAAAAAAAAAAAATCATTAAGTTAAAAATCATTACCTTTGTTTCATATTAAGTAACATTTTATATTTATCTGTACTCATGATAAAACTGCGGTCAGTGCTTCTTTCCACAAACTCACGTAGTTTATCATAAAACACTTCTTTTTTATTGGTCATGATATAAGATCACCCTCAAAAGCAGATAAGAAATGAATAAACAACTCTAGTGATGGTTTAATGGGTCGTTGTACTCAAGCCGACAAGTTACAACCTGTCCGTCGTGATATGTACTAACAGTGCTCAGAACGCGTCATGGCTTTTCTTCATTGCCAAAATGCATTGTGGTCGTATAGCATGATGGCCATGACACGAATTTTGTTATGTGGTCTTTCTGTGATTGCCACAACGCGTCGTGAGCGTTTCATAAGAGCCATAACACGAATTTCGCGATGTGGATGTTTTACAGTGACCACAACGCGTTGTGAGCTGTTTTTTCGCTCAATGAGCATTTTCGGTGTTTGAGCGTAACATATTCACCAACGTTTTTAAAACTCTCATTCTGTATTTAAATATTTTCTACTAAAAAACTAAAAAAAAAAAAGAAAAGAAGATATATAATGATGTTTTTTAAAACCATAATCTTAGTGTATATATATATATATATATAAAACATATTAGTGGTAAGTTTTATAAGCATAAAATATAGTAAAGCGAATTGAAAAGTCTTTAAAGCTATTTATCAAATTTATCAATGGATGTTTTGTTAGTTATCAAGGTTAAGGAGTTGGTACTGATCTGCCACTTTTTTTCAAAAGAAGTGAGCTGGGAGATCTCTATCTGTTCTGGGTCACACTTCTTTTCTTTTTTTAGTTTCAACTATATCTATATCTGATTTAGATCATTATTATTATTATTATTATTATTCTATAAATCTCTAATAGCCCAATCGTAGTTCCAAATGTACTAATCTAGCATTAAACTCTGTTGAATAACTTATATTTGGAATTATGGATTCATGATGATTATGGAACCATCTCGTGTTTTACTTGTAATCAAATCAAGGACAAAAAGAGAAAGGTTATTTCGAATAAAATCTTATAAAACTTATGTGCTTTAAATCCAGCATTGTAGATTTAAGTATAAGTTGACAATATTCTTGGAGAATAATTCCTGAAATGATTGGGAAGGCAATTAATGTAACCTGGACCAGGTTATAAGCACTAAAAAAATTACGATATCATATCGGGAGTATACAACTGGCACCGTACAGAACATTTTAACACATATTTCTAAAATATCTCACTATGTAAACTATGTACCAGGCTCTGAGAGACTGGACTCGGAGGGAACATAACCGATACTGGAGGCTGAATACTGGAGCGAAACACGGCAGAATGGTTATGCCAGAGCTGTGTGAAAGAAGGACCAGATACATCCTGGGGTTAAGCAGGTATCAGATTGCCCTGATAACGGGCCTGCTTACTGGGCATGGCAGGTTCAAAAAACATCTGCACAACATCGGGATGTTTGCGAAAGGTTTAATATAAAATAAAATAATTGTGACCTATTTTCATTATTATGAAAATTAAAATAAATAGCAATAAATAGATTGGTAGGGGTTTTTACGTCCTAAGTAAAATTTAATCATAAATAGGTATATAAAACAGAAGTATTTACAAGCATCGCATGGTGGGAATCGTGCCGACTGCAGCCGGTCTATCTATAATATATCTATGCAGGGTTTAAATAGGAACGGAATCTCGCCGCTACATGCAATAACTTACCCAAAATATGGCACTAAAAAGAGTAGTGCATCTATTCTATAAGAATCCCTATTAATACAGGAGCAATTGATTGAATTATCCACAAATGAGGAGTCTGAAATCAATGTTTGTACAAGGATATCACATATTCTGGTTACAAAAACACCATTTTAAATATCAAAATGTTTTATTTATATTTTATTTTTACGTCACCACTTACCATTTAAGATGTCAAAATTTTAAATATGTAATTTTTCTATTATGCAGTTATGTAGGGTCATTTCACTTGGGGGTTCATGGTCAGGTTTTTGCTATAAGAAGGGGGGATCCATGGGCATAGATGTTTGGGAATCAATCGTATCAATTAAATTTTAATTGATACCTGAGATTAATTCTTAATATGTGATTGCTAGAAAAGATTCGCAATGGTTAATTAAAAAAAAAGGGCTTCTTGACTCATCAACGCAGAGCTACGAATAATGAAGAGAAAATGGATATGAACAGGAATATCTTAAGAAAGCCAGAGAATAGATACCCGAATGAATCCGGACAGAAACCTGGCGGGGATAGAATACGGATAGGCCCAAGCCAACGAAACGTATTTGATTTGCCCTTCTAAGAAGGCTGGTGCTTCCTTCGCGGAAGAATGCTCGAATGATGACGGGTGAGGAAATCAAATTGTCGATGGAAAAGCGATTCAGTCTTTTGGGATTGGAAGTAGAATTTTCAACAAAAATTGACTAGAATTGTGATATGGGGAGGAGAACGCTCATTATATTAAAGGTGATGATAAAGACTCGGAAGTTTATTTTTATTAATTCATTATCCATTCATTACAATGAAAATACCTTCTTTTTTTTACTAAAATACGACTTCCATTAATAAAATATAAAAATTAATTAATTATTCATTCCTCCTTTACCTTACGGAACAGAAATTAAAATATTAAAGCCAATATTTTCTTTGACTTAAAAACTACATGATTAAAAGATAATTATTCCACGCCACTGATTTCATTGCACTGATCGGAATAAAAATAAAAAAAAATAAAAATGGCGGTCATTTTGTATTTAATGTAATAGAGGCAAGAAAAAAAGATTTTGAGTGAATGACACAACTCACTTTCGCTCTTTTAAACATAACTTATATTTTAGGAAACTGTGTGAACAGACAGAGTAAAATGAGATTTAGAATGACCGACCGATGAACGGTGTTGGTCATAGAATGGTTGTCTTGGCGTTGGTAATCTTGGCTGTATAATGATCATTTAACTAGATTGACGAAAAATCTTTAACATGTAAAAGGGTTAAGTGAAGACTCCTTGTACAGGTTTATGGAAGTCGTTACTTGTTATAACTCCTTGAGAGTATGTTATACTGTTCTAGATATTATTTCCGATTGTTTCTTACTTCTTGAATGTTGGCTTTAGACATTTGATTTTAGGCTCTTTAACTATTAGTTTAGGATTGGCTCATCGGCGAAAGTGGCGAGCATAAATGTGACTTTTAGCTCCACGAGGTGGGAGCTCGGAGTTAGCAAATCATAACCCATTCCTCTGCTCTTTATAGGTGAGAGAGAGAGTGTGTGTGTAATGTGCATTAAAGTGAGCTCTAGAGCAGCGCTATAGTGGCTGATGCTAGCAACATGAAGCTGCCAACGCTTGCTATGGTGAATTTCCTCAACAGAAAAATATGTATGCCATTATATTATTTTAAATACAACTAAAAGAAGATACTAAACAATTTTTGAGGGAGAAAAAGTTCTGTAGGGGAAGCATTTCAAAAAATTTTTAAGCATAAAAAGTAGTTGTTTTAAAAAGGTAATTTTAAACTGACATTTTTAACGTTCGATGAGCATTATTGAAGTTATGACAAGATGGATGACTTTGAGTGTTGATTAGTGTAGTCGGATATTTGTGGGGAATAGAGTTAGTGAACTGAACTGCACCGACGAGACTCTCTTGTATAATAATTAAAACAAAGATACTGTCAGGGCTTTACAGGTTAAACATAAATAAGACTAAAAAGAAGGAATAGTATATGGTTGGTGCAAAAATAATGCAGGTTTTTGAACTTTCATCTTTTGTTTACTTCTGCTTGCCAAGTAAACAAAGATAATCCTCCAGTCTAGGTAATGGATTATAAACAATGTTTATTAATGTTGTTTTTCCTCAAATATCAGTTTAGTTTGTGTTCCATTTTGTATGAGTTAAGACCTCCGATATTCACCATGTCAAAACAAGATTTTCGTCAAATTTATTTTTACGAGTTCAAACTTGGTCGAAGTGCGGCTCAAACTGCGCGTAACATCAATGTTGTTTGGGGTGAAGGAAGCATCAGTGAATGTACAGTGCAGCGATGGTTCCAAAAATTTCGTGTTGGAGATTTTGATCTCGAAGCCAAGGAAGGTCGCGGTAGGCCCTCTGTTGTTGATCACGACCATCTTAGGGCATTGGTGGAAGATAACCCTCGCAAAACCACTCGGGACTTTGCGAGAGAAGTTAGTGTTGACCACTCAACAGTCGTTCGCCATCTCGAACAAATTGGTAAAGTTAAAACGCTCGACACGTGGGTACCTCACGAATTGACCCAGAGCCAAAAACATCGGCGTTTTGAAATTTGCAATTCTCTTCTGTTGCGCTACCAAAATGAACCATTTCTTAATCGAATCGTGACATGTGATGAAAAAATGGATCCAATACGACAACAGGAGACGGTCAGGCCAGTGGCTGGACAAGGATGAAGCACCAAAACATTTCGCGAAACCAAGCCTGCACCCGAAAAAAGTAATGGTGACAGTGTGGTGGTCTACTGCAGGTGTTATTCATTACAGCTTCCTAAATACTGGCGAAACAATCATGGCTGAAACATATTGTCAAGAAATTGACAAAATGCATAGGAAATTGCAAAATCTTTGTCCAGAATTGGTGAATCGGAAAGGACCAATTCTTCTTCACGATAACGCCAGGCCACATATCGCAATGCCAACTCTCAGGAAACTTCAGGAATTGAAATATGAAACACTTCCGCACCCTCCATACTCCCCCGATCTCTCGCCGACGGACTTCCACTTACTTAGACATTTGGACAACTTCTTAAGAGGAAAAAATTTTAGGGACCGAAGTGAAACCGAAAATGCCTTCCGCGAGTTTATTGAGAGTTTAAATAAAGATTTTTTAGAAACTGGAATAAAAATGCTTCTGACACGTTGGCAACTATGTGTTGATAATGATGGAACATATTTTGAATAAATAATCTTAGTTTTATACAAATTATAATAATTTTTTTTTTTTTGGCATATAAAAACCTGCATTATTTTTGCACCAACCCAATATAATAATACTAATAAAACGAAATAGCCTGACAAAATAAGCTGGTAGAGAATGGCCTTCATGAAGGTTGAACATAATATCCCTTCAGTAGAAAACTCCTTCGCTTTAATGATAGATAGTCAAGCTTACCCCTGAATTCTCCTACTTTGGTTCTGCTAGGGGTAATTAGGTGGGGGGGGGTCTCACATTCCTAGAATGTAATGTTGAGGTAGTTATAGTATGGTGCTCCACACCACCCACGACATCTGAGATGACATATATAGGGTTCCTGTAATAGATGGAGTCTGCATGCCTGTAAAATATTAGCAATAGCGATCCTGTAACTTTCCAATCAGTTATACAACTTATGAAGAAATAACCAACAATACAAAAAAGATAACTAATTGAAAAAATCTATCTCATCCGATCAAATCATTTGGTAGAAGCAGGCTGGTAGAACAGCAGGATAATATTGAGTTGATTGGAGAATCTTCATGGTACTGTAAATATTTAAATTATCGAAGTCTCTTAACGTGTAGCATTTTAGAAGTTTCTTGTAACATTTTGCTGGATTCGCCAGTAGTTTTTTTTTTCTTCCACGTAATTCACCAGTTCCTTGAATATATTTCAATAACTCACTAAAACTCAATAAATTTGGGCTTGCCTTTTAGAAGTCAAGAATGGGAAACATTTTGCGCTTAACTTACGTACGCTTAATCTCGAGAGTCTAGTAAGCACGGAATCCAATATGAAAAACCTTATTTTTTTAGTTATACCTCTAAAAATTATTACAATATAATATAGGAAAATTATTAAAATATGATAATATTGTACAATTGAAATTTGGAAAAATTTCTACTTTCTAATTTAAATTTCAATAGCCTAATCTTTATAAAGTTGGAAGGGCAAATAAACAAAAAAGATATAAAAGCGTTATAAGATAAAGTACAAATAGTTAATGGTCCAAAAAAAAAAAAAATGTGAAGTATAAAATATTTGAGAGGAAAAAGGGCAAAAGATAAGTTGTGTAGAAAGCATTATGAAATATTTATGGGGTACCACTTGAACCATATCAAATTGGCTCTGGTGGTAGTTGTAGTGGGAGGGATAAGAGCCTATTTTCTCAATGCAATGAAAAACTTAAGGAAAGGTAAAACTCAAACTTATATAATGTTTTTAAATGATATTTTTATCTTCCAATTAAAAATATAATAATAAGATATAATAGAATGCAATTTAATCGATATTGATCTAATATTAAAGGTTTGCGAACAACAGCAACGAATTAATTACATTGGGTAATTTTCAATTTAATAAAAATATTTTTGCTTTAATTAATATTACATTCACTTGCAACGAGTGTTAAATGAATTAATAAAACCTTCTAACTATCAAGCTTCAGCTCGATCAGTATCTTCTTGGCCATATCAAAATTCTATAAAGAATTTGAAAAATATACTTCTAATCCCATAAAATCCATAAACTCGTTCCCATCAACAACTTGGTTTTGTAGTGGAAGAAAGAAAATAAGAATTGTGAAAATAGTTTAGTGAAATAATTTGTGAATTTTAGGTAGTTCAAATAGTGTATTTTAGTGAAAGAGAAAGTGCCAGGTACTATAATTTAGGTCAATGCTACCAAAAGACAAAGGGCAAGAAACACTTAGGGTAACACAATACACTCCCTCCAGACATACCAGCATTATTTGAAACGATTTTGAACTAACAATTAGAAGGTATCCTTTCAGGACAGTCTACATTCTGCTTTCAAAGAATAGTCTGTATTAGACACTGAACCAGATCTTTCGCTCTCTTAGCATCAGTGCCAGTCATAAGTTAAAACATAAGAGTTTTGCATTTAATCTAGATAAATAATTGATTTATAAACATAATAGTTGTGATATTGTAAAGTATTTAGACTATTTTAATAGATAACTGGTGGTTTCTTGATTATTTCTTAATATTTCTCTCTCTATCTCAAAGATACACACAAGCCCTTTACGTAAACCGCTCACGCCACAAGCTACTATTACACTACTACAACATATCAATCACATTTCAGTTTCCATGATCTTTTATTTCTTTTCTATTTTGTCTGAAGAAGCCTATTGCAATATAGGCCAAACGATGGAAATCCCTCCCATGGTCTCAACCAAAAAAAAACCAAGGTTTTTTTTTTTGCATGCGAATGGCCGAGGAAGCCCAAAAGATCAAAATTTAATCTCTTTTCCTTAGATAAGGCACTTATAAGATTTTATTAACAACAGTAAGTACGTAGTTTAATTTAGGCCACTTTAACAAATCCGGATATATTTGTGTAAATGGCCAGTTTTAATGTGACAAAACAGTACTCGTTTAAACATTCATTACAACGAAAAGTGATTTGCTTATTTGTCGACCAAAATATTTTGAACATCGAAATGAGTGTGACAGACGCAGTGTATAGTCAAAGTAACGACATTATATGAGATAAGATTATGAAGATTACTGGTTTAGTAATTTTTTTTTTTTTTCAATCAGTCTTTTTTAACATTTTAATCGCCATGTCATCCAAGATTTGAGTGACGGCAATCTTATGCGGGGTGAGCCCAATTATGGGTGAAAAATAATAAAAAGTTTTTTTTTCTTCGTTCAGTTATATAAAATGTTACAATTAATTCACACTAATTTTTTTTGTAACACATGTATTAATAGTACTATATTTATGCGTATATGCATACATATATGTTAAAAAATATATATATCTTTTGACAATACTTACTTTGCATGTTATATACGCTTCATAACAATTGAAACATAGCTGTTGTGGTGAGTGAATTGGGACAATTATGACAACACGCTCCAGTCAGTATTCCTATATTTTCCTAGCTTTCTGGTGTTACTACTGGACTTCGCCACTTCTTCTGATAAAATAGAACGCGCAGATTTTCTTCTTATTGCTTTCCCCGGCAGATTTTTTTCGATGTAGCAGAAAATATACCTACTCGATTCTCACTGTACGTGATAAATATGTCTCAAAAATAAAGAAAAAGTTTTTTTGGACGTCCAAAAAAAAAGACTAATTTAGAGCATGTATCTAAAATGGAGGAAAATTCAGCGTGATATTAAAAAAATAAATTTGTCAAAACAAAATTCAGACGTACAATAATCAGGAATCCCAACTATTTTAAGCACATTAATGGAATTAAAAATGTACGCTTGAAAGATTTGTAGCATCAATTTATAGTAAGTAAGCGAAACTAACGAACTTGATGAGTCTGATCTTTTATTAATATGATTTATGTATAAATAATATCATTAAATGATAATCTCTTTTAAGAAGGCCTATTCAGAATTAATATTACTTTCAACAGAACGGAGACCATAATTATTGTACTATGTATGCCGTATGTTTGATCACAACCAGCTGTAAAGAGACTAACCTGTCATTTTGAATGCTAAATTATTACTTCACCAAGTTAGAGAGATTAACATTATATTCAAATAAAACACCCATACATAGTGATGTATTAAACAGTTTCAAATCACTTAACTACAACGACTACTTTTTTTTTTTTTTTTTTTTTTTTTTTTTTTAGTCTGGTTATGATAAGAAGAAAAGGTCTTATTATCATCTCCAGCCATCACATATTGTAGGGTTATAATTTATCAGAGGAATGGTCCATCATGAGTTGAATCAATTATAGTATTTAGTTTAGTTACTTTAAAAGCTTTTCATTTCACTTTGGGCTAGGAAACTAGGAATTGTATTCTCACCATCAAATTCTTATTATAATTCTTATTTTAATTTTTTTTTTTTTTTAATCAGAGCTTACAGTTAGGAGAACCTTATAAATGACAGTTAGGTCAGCTTTATAAATGGAGAATGACAACAACAGCTATTTGGTGGAGAACAAAGATCATACACAGAACCGCTATTTCTAACCTTACTGTCAATACTCTTTAAATAGTGCCGAATTTCATGCTTTTTTTTTAGAGCGATTATTATATTCACTTAAAATCGCACTTCTGGCAAACCGATTTTCTTCAAATTTGGAATTCTATCAATGCTTCTAATGTGTATTAATATTATGTAGGAGATACAACCATAATATATTATATTTAAATGGCACTTTAAAGAAAAGCATAACGCTACTGTTCCCCCCCAGAACTCCCCAAAAAATCAATTTTCCCGCGATAATTTCAAAAATAAAAATGCTAGGTATTTATGTGTTTAAATTAATATATGAAGTTTTTTTTAATATATGATTTGATGTTATAGGCTAACTTCAATGTGTACTTTGAAAATTCTATGAAGAATTTCAGAAATGATATGAACCAGTGCTTCATCCTTACAAATTTGTTTTCCTTTATTGCAAATCGCTCTGGCACCTATATTACTATCTAAATCAGTGTTCAAGAGAATATTTTTTTTTTTCAAATATACACAACACCTTGCGGCAAATTCAACAGTTGGCTAGGGAGGGATCATCTCAACCATTTTGCGGTCCTGAACCAGCCCTGGCTGTCACAAAGACGTTTCGTGACAAACAGATTAGACTTTGGGAGACGAAAGTTTTGGAGAAACGCTGGGGGGACACGCAGGGGTGCCTCCAAGCCAAAAGATTTATAAAGACTAATAAGCAGGGAACTTCGGAGTATCTCCTGTCCCTTAGTAGGACGGGTCTGAGGACCCTGATAGGGATAGTGACTGGACACACTTGGGTGTCCAGCCACTTGTTTAATATAGGGAGGACGTCTAGTCCCATTTGTCAGAACTGTGACGACGGAGTCAGGGAAACGGTGTACCACTACCTTTGTCAGTGTCCCCGTTTCGCTGGAACTAGGTTTCGTGTTTTTGGGAGGGCATCACTCTCGCAGGATTGTCTGCGCGAACTGGAGTTTCGGGATATCTTGGGATACTGTAGACTAACCGGTAAGCTACCGGGGGGAGATTCATTAAGGGGATAGGGCGGTCTCGGGTGGATAAAGGCCACATAGGCTTAGGTCCCGCGCCATTAGGCACCCGAATTACAATAATAATAATAATAATTCAACAACTACAATCAGCATCTAGCCTCCCGAATTTTAACAACTAGGATAGCGAATAGCTAGCTAAGTGGTTAATGGACTGGAACCCCACACGGAGCACCAAGGTTCGAGTCCAGCTGTGCTACCCTTAGATTTTTTTCTTCCTAGGAGCCTCTACAGCTCAATGACCGGTGATAGACAGTGTTGTCTCTAACGAGAGAACATTGTCCGGACGCCGGTGATGCACTGAGAAGGCTCTGAGCGCCAATGACCACAGATGTTGACGCGCTTTAAATTAAAAAAAAAAATTAAAATAGTTAAGCCAAAAACACATACGTGCAGACATATGAAGAATGTGCCTACTCATTTTTCAGTAAGTAATAAATTTTCCAAATAATCAGCTTATCCATAAATATATAAATTAAAATGAATATTCTAATGGAATATTCCACTTTGTTCAAAACAGACAGGTCTTTACAATGAAAAAAAAAAAAAAAAAAAAAAAAAAAAAAAAACAGTGCTCCACTCTAGAATAGCAGAGTTATCCAAAATTTGGCCCACCAAGGTATTAAAAATATATATACGGTCTATTATTAATAAAAAAAAAAATATCTTACGAATATTAACATTAGCCGTTACACTTCCAAATAAAAGCCATTAAAAACGAAAAATAACAAGTGCCTACATATTATAAAAAAAATGACATAATGGACATATAAATCCTATATTCTCAATTATTAACGAAAAATTTGATTGATCCCAATGGAATTTTATGTTAAGATTACGATAAAAAAATGTTGGAATTAATAAAAATATATAAAAAAATTTTGTTTATTTGCATAAGAAATAATTTTCAATTATCTAATATTACACATCAAATTATACTGATTCCAAAAATTGTTTTTTTTTTTTTCTGTTTTGTTATAGGATATTATTAGTCTTGAAAATGGCAAGTACTTGCTAAACTTAGAGTTTTATAAATTTATCTGAAAGAAAATGTAATTGTTCAATTAAAAAAAAAAAACAGCAGCACAACAATAAAGGAAAACAAAATTTTGTAAAGCGGAACCATGTGGTTAATATCAATTTCGAATGCTTTTCTAGAAATTCATAAATAAATATAAAAGTTTAAGGAAAATCCTTGGAGCCGGTTTTGAAAAATTACGAAAAACTGAATTAAAAAAAAAAAAAACTTCAGGAAATTTGCATTTCTGGTTGAGGATTTGGTGCAGAATCTTTGTTTCTGATACGGTGGTAGTAGCTAACGAAATAACAAATTTGAGCTCCCCTAAGTGAATTTGTTTTTGTTGTTTTAAAAAAATATGCTATTAATATATACAGCACACACTCACACCACCACAAGATATTCGTTAAAAAATTTTTTTCGTATTCAGGGGAGTGCAAAACATGTAGTTCCGGTAAAATCTCAATTACAAAAAATCTGGCTAATCGTAGAAACGCTCATAAAGCGAATTTTGAAAAACAAATTTATCTAAGTTTGAACTAACTGAAATTTTGGGTTAAAAAGAAAAAAAATCGAAATTTAAAGCCTAAGGCTTCCAGAATTTTGAATATGTAATTGGGCAGCAAGCTGGATTTAATTTCTTGTGCTTTGGGAATTTTTGTTTTTTGATTTCTTCATAAGAGTTCCAGCTTCATTTTTTTTTTTTTTTGTTCTGACCAATTTTGGATTTCATCCATCGTCAAAGTAAAGGATATTCTCAATACGTGGAAATGAGTGACTTCAACTTTATGTTTCAGAAATATATATAGAAGTTTAAATTAACATCGTTGGAATAGTTTACTTAGAAAACTGCAAAAAAAAAAAGTTCCATCAAGCTCGCACTTATATTGATGGATTTTGGACCTGAAGGTTAATATACACCTGGATTGGGGTTGGTACCTTCCCGAAATCTAAGTTTGCGTTTTTGTTTTGGAGATATTTCTCACAAAAAAACACACTATTTGTAATAACGAAATAGCACTTTAGAGGGTAACCTAACAACAACCCCCCCCAGAAGGGCCCTTAAATCAATTTTCAGAAAAATATTTCAAATAAAAGTTGTAGCTCCTTGTATATGTGAGTTGATGTATCAAGTTTAAGGAAATCCTGGACATTTTGAGGAAAACCGCAAAAAAGTAAAAAAGTCAACTAGTAAAGTGGACTTCCGGTTGAGGAATTTTGAAGTAACGCTCAGTCAGATAGCATGGTGACACCTAAACGGAATATTAAGTTTCCGTTTTCTACGGTTTTTCTTTTGAGCTATGCTGTTCACATACACACACACACACACACACACACACACACACACACAGACCATTTGCTAAAAACCACTTTTTTGGACTCAGGGGACCTCAAAACGGATATTTCCCGTGAAAACTCGATATTGAAAATTTGACACGATTACAATACTTCCTCTTACTAGGAGTAAAAGAAAGTAAAAATGTAATAGGATCCGAAGAGAGGGAGCCAAAGCAGAGAGAGAGAGACACTCTCTGCCTCTGTCTCAAAATTGAGACTCTGACTCACTAGTTTAGGACAGACTAGAGTGGAAGAATCTGTTTAAATACAGCTACGAAGGGGTCTTCCGACAGTCTTGCAAGAGTTCATACAGCAGTCACAACATGTCAAGAACCTTTCTTTTTCTAACTCTAAATCTCCCATTACCATTTTATATATTACGTGTAAAGTCCAGGGGCACTTTGTGTACAGTGTTCAGCATTATTTCCAGTTTATTTATCTAACAAAACCAATTCTTTCCTTCTTATACCCATTATATGCGCAGAAAAGAAAGATTGTTGACGCGTTCTGACTGCTGTATGAACTCTTGCAAGACTGTTGGAAGGCTCCCCCTCCCATAACGCTAACGCAGCTGTATTTAAGCAGATTCTCCCACTCTAGTCTGGCCTAAACTAATGAGTCAGACTGACAATTTTGTGTGTGTGTGTGTGTGTGTGTGTGTCTCTCTCTCTGCTTTGGATCCTTCTCTTCGGATCCTATTACAAAAACATTGTTTTCGTACTCAGGGAAACTTTAACTATGTACTTTAATTTCGAAAATTTGTAAAGATCTCAATACTTTCTGCATTAAGAGAAAGTAATAAATAGATCAAATATCCTCCTTTACCTGGTATACCGGAAGGAGTAAAGAATGTAGTATTTTGCATCTTATAATCCCCACTTCTAATTTTCCCCCTACTTTTATTTTTTCTCATCAATGTCCCCACTCTGAAGTCTAAATCACCATTATCAGCATACAATCCAGGCCAATAAAAGTTATAGATCTGAGTGCTTTGAATATTTTACAAAAGTTTGCAAAGATACAATAATAATACGTAATAATCATAATAATAATGTTAAAAAAAGGAAATTTTCTCTATTATATGACAAAAAAAAAACATCCAGTAATTGTGGGATAAAAATTGTAGGATTGTGGGTATCTGGAATAATAACCTGCGCATTTCATACTGAAGTAGAAAGAAAATCCCCGAGGGATTTGTCACCATAACCCAAAGTAGTACAGGATGTTTGTCATGCAAGGAATTGTAACATTTATATGTATATAGCCCTTCTAGTATTTTCTGTGGTTATTGTATGTATATGTTGAAAAGTGTGCTAGCAGCAGTAACAGTAACGATGCCCGGCCGCTATGTTAACCCTTTATATAGCACACGAACACTGAGACACACAAAATGTTTAACATGTTTTTAGGCATGTATGTGTGTGTGTGTACGGTGAAGACCCTCTTTATAGGCAATATATCTCTCCTCTCTACTTCCCTCTATCTTCTTGTTTCTCCATTTACACTCTTCACATAGATCCATTGCCTTTAACTGCATGGATATGTGAAGTTAACGACGAAAGAAAAAAAAGGACGGCCCTGGTAGGACCAAGGTATTTTGCTGTTCTCTTTCACTGGCCAGCCACTTTATACCACATACTATCTACCAAAACTCATCCAAATACTATCCAATACCAACTTCACTTAACCAAACTAGGAAGTCATTTTGATTAACTTGATTCCCTCTATCCAAAAAGTTTTACCACATTTCAAACTTTTAACATCATTTTCTCCGACACCTAAAACAAATTTATCACTACTATATTTTGTTTTTTTTTTATGTGCTGGGTGTTGGTAGTGGCTGGGCCTACCCTTCTATTCCACACAAAATTTTTATGTCCACTTTTTAAGTTACTTTTATTTTTTTCACACGATGGGAGAGACTTTAATAACCAATAAAATGTTTACATTCCTCATATGTTCAAGGAAGAAGGTATTGTTTGTAATGAAGAAATATACAGGTTCTTTTTTTTTGGAATAGAATTTGTTTGAAAACCTAGTTTTGAATAAAAAATTACACAAACTTCTTCACTTCATATTTCGTCACTTTTTTTAGGGCATTAATTATTAGTAAACAACAGTGATGGCTTTATCACATGCTACCAATGGTTCGCTTCCAAATAGAGCAAGACTGCTGTTCGGGATAAAGACGGTTTGGAGTTCCACCGTAGTAGTCTCCCGATGGGTAGCTCAGAGAAAAGATTGGTGCTATGATAAAACAAATATATTTCCACTATAACTTCACTTTCACAAATGACAAATTGATGATGATGATGATGGTACGTTTAATTTGTTAAGTTTTACAAATGATATAACATACATAGAGTTGATGGCGGTGGAGATCGTACTCGTACGAAAACTACAGTGATACTAACTAACTTACATGACAACAGTACAGGGTAGCACAGGTCAAAGTTTGTTCGAAATTCTGATACAAAATGCTGGTGTGAACGAGTGTGTGTGTCTGTATGTACATATGTGCGTGTGTGTTTGTTTGCTACACAGATTCTTCTTTTCAACCTTTAATTTTACGGTGAATATTAAAATTTATAACTTACTGCTTTAATATTATTAAAAATATATCACTTGTACGTACCATACCGCCCACCAAATTTTAATATTATTACTTGGAAGGAGGATGTTCTGGATGGGTGATAAGTGATAGGGAAACCAGTTTGAGGATCGAGCGCTTGTGATTACCGTGGGCTGTGCGAACCGTAACTACTCGCACCACGCCATCATGTCCAGGATGGACTTCCACGATTCTGGCTAACGGCCATTGTAGTGGAGAAGCGAGGGTGTCCTTAAGGAGGACAAGGTCACCTATCTGCACATTTGGAGTGATCTTAGTCCACTTTTTCCTCTGTTGTAGGGTATGGAGATACTCGTTTCTCCAACGATCCCAAAAGTTTTGGACCCGCTTTCGCAGCAATTGCCAGCGACTCAATAGATTATCTGGTACATCAGAGAACGAAGTTGCAGGGATGGCCGCTAAAGGTTGTCCGATTAAAAAATGGCCAGGGGTGAGAGCCTGCAAGTCAGAGGGATCTGAAGACAGAGGCGAAAGAGGCCGAGAATTGAGGATGGCCTCAATCTTGGTGAACATCGTGGTTAGCTCTCTTTCTAAATACGGCTGATTACCCAATGTCTTTAGTAACAGGGATTTAACAACCTTAATGTTAGCCTCCCATAACCCCCCAAAATGGGGTGTATAAAGAGGGTTAAATTTCCACTCTATTGCCTTCTGTTGACTGTAATTAATGAGCGCTTCTCGAGTCTCCTTAGTCGCTTGCCATTGGGCTAGTTCTTTGAGATAAGTTAAACACTTGCTTTTCCTCTGCTTTATTAAGCTTCTAGCAGCGGGAATCCAGTAATTCCGTTGAATTATAGGCTGCAGTGTGGCGGGCCTGACATGTAAATGACTACGATGGAGGTAATCCACCAGTAGATTGTTGAAATGTGAGCGGCGTGGTAATACAGCGGATGTTTCTGATGTTCCTTTAAAGAAGAATGTCGAATTCGGCCGCCCACCCTAACAAGCCCGTCTTGGGCGATAAAGGTGTTTAGAGAACGACATATTGCCACCGAAGGTGATGCCGATGAAGGAAGTGATTCTGCAAAGGCCACAGGATAATAATGCCGTTGCAGCAGATAGATACACATATTACTAACTACATACTAATTTTTGATTAGCTGGTCGGGATTCACCAGCAGTAATAGGGCCTACCGTTTTGGTTTTCGATTTGCAAGTTTGTAGAAAGCATAACAGAAAGGCCATGCTACGTACTAGAGTGACATAAGAGGAAAATTGTTCCATCCAAGAAACAATTTCTGGAAAAGTAGCTGTAGCTGCTAATACGGTTTTAGATAATTTAACTTCAGGTAATGTTGTAGAAGGGATATTATTATAAGGTGTTGCGGGCCACGAAGCCTCGCTCTGGTAAAGCCAAGGAGGGCCATTCCACCACAACGATGAATGGACTAACGCTGATGGGCTAAACCTCTTGAACCCAAGTCAGCTGGGTTATCAGAAGTTGAAACATGCTGCCAACGGGCAACAGGAATCGTGTCTGTAATTTCGACAACTCTATGAGCGACGAATATTTTAAGATTTTGTGGAGGCATATTGAGCCAATTTAATACGATGGTAGAGTCGGTAAAGAAGATATCCTCACTTGGAGAAGACATATGTTTTCTGAAACTACTGAGGGGAATATAAACGCGCTAAGAGTAATGCGCCTAATAACTCCAACCTAGGGATGGTAAGTGGCTTAACCGGTGCAACCTTAGTTTTCGCCTTAATCAGAAAGGACTGAAAACCTGAGGAATGTTTAGTAAGGAGATAAATAGATGCGCAATAACCTCGTTCTGATGCATCGCAAAACCCTACTAATTTACAAGTTATGTCCTTAGCTACAGGTACAAAACGTGGGATTTTATGTGGGTGATGTGGGGCAGATCGTTAATAAGTGCCAGCCACGTTTGCTCTAGGTTTTCTGGAATTTGGGTGTCCCAATCAATTCTTGCTTGCCAAATATCCTGCAACAATAGTTTAGCTGCAAAAACTATTGGAGCGAGATAACCCAATGGGTCAAAAATACGAGCTATAGTTGACAAAATTGATCGTTTGGTCATGGCAGAGGAAATAATATCCTGCAGTTTATATGAATAAACATCCTCTTGGGGATCCCATTGCATGCCTAGAACTTTTAACTACATGATCCTCACTTGAAGTGAGAGAGATGGGTGGGCTGGAAGACGGATTTTCACGAGCAATCACTTCTGAAGAATTACTAGCCCATTTACTTAAAAGAAAACCACCACGAGACAGGAGATTAATTAGTTGATCACGTAGATGAACTGCTTCGGAAACAGAAGCTGCTCCAGTCACAATGTCATCCACATAGATATCGCCGAGTAATACTTCTGAAGCTTGGGGATAGGCATCACCTTCATCTATAACAAGTTGCTTGATTACACGCATTGCTAAATATGGGGAACATGCTAACCCATAGGTGAGAGTGTTAAGAGCGAATTCCTCAACAGGGTCAGAGGGATCAGCACGCCACAGTATATGTTGGTATTTGCGATCAGCTGGTGCAACTAATATCTGCCAATACATCTTAACTATATCGGCAGTGAAGACAATTCGATGGCGACGGAAATTAAGCAAAATAGAGGAGATATCAGCCTGAAGTTTAGGGCCTACCAATAAATGATCATTAAGCGAACCGTTCGAGGTTTTGGCAGAACCATCGAACACTACTCGTAGCTTAATATCTGCCGCAACTCGTTTCATTACCGCATGGTGAGGGATGATATAATGAGCAGAGCTAAGTGCTCGACTCATATGATTCATTTCAAAGTAAGTTTGCATGAAGGTCTGATAGTGTAGGTGTAATTGTGGATCCTTACTCCACCGATTTTCTAAATGAAACAAACGTTTCAGGGCTAAAGATCTACTATCATATCCTGGGTTGAATTCCTCTTTAAAGGGAAGAGAAACCATATATCGGCCAGATTCAGTTCGCTGATATGTGTGCTGGAAATGGTTTTCACACTTCTGTTCATCAGCTGATGTGGGAATCGATTTATGAATTTCTTCAGTTTCCCAAAACTTCTTCATTATGTCTGCAATATTTGGCTCGCCAGATATAAATAAAGAGGTATGATTGGGTGGTGAACATGCACTGACAAACTGTCCAATCAATACCTTCCCGAAGATGGTATCCACAACTTGTGGCTGAGAGGGTTTGATAAGAGATGGCAGACCAGACACTACTTGAGCGAACACATCAGCACCCAACAATAAATCTATGGGACCCGGTTTCCAAAATTCTGGGTCAGCGAGAGTTAAACCAATATAGTGTTGGCGAACCTCAATGGGAACAGTCACTTGGGGAAGATGAGAGGTAATTGTGGGAACCGCCACACCGTCCACTTGAAGTTCTACATTATTACTATCAACGGGGATTAAAGAGCAAGAGACTTTCCCTTTAACTTCTTTTAAGCTCGTTTGTCCAATACCGGAGATGCCTTTTTTAAAGCTTACCGGTGTCAAGTGCAAGCGTTCAATGCATGGTTGAGATATAAAGGAGTACTGACTGCCACAGTCAATCACTAGGCGAACTGGTTGGTAATGACCAAGGTGATCCCTAATGCGAGCTAGAGCCGTGCCTAACAGCACTTCAGTATTTTCATTAGTGATGGAGGTCAAGGCCGAGCGATCTTCAGTACCAGGGGGGACAGGTGTATTTGAAATAGTAACTGCTTGTTGGATAGGTTTAGCAGGAGTAGAAAAATGCAATGTGGTATGGTGACGACGACTACATTCTCGGCAAACATTTCTTGAGGTACATTGGTTGGTGCGATGACCAGGATGCAAACAGTTTCTGCAACCAGACCACTCGCTTAATAACTGGTATCTCGCCGCAGGGGATTTCGATTGGTAAGTGGGGCATTCCCTCAATATATGAGGCTTAGTGCAAACAAAACATGACAAACGTTTAGATTTGGTAGCATCAGAAGGAGATTTTACTTCAACTCCCTTATTACTAGATGTTGAAGCAGAGGACGTTTGAACAAACAAGGAAGTGCCGGATTTCCTTGAAGTCATGCTGGTCCCCCTTGGTTGAAATTTGTTTGGCGTGTTCAGGCAAGTGGAAGCTTTCGGTGGCGTTGATTCATCTGAGGGAGGATTAGCCAAAGCTAACGAATTGCAGCGACTTTGTACGAAAGACATAAGTCTAATAGCAGTTGGGAATTCAACGTTCTCCTCCATCATACAAATCTCAAAAGACTCTCTGGTAACCGAGTCCAAACATCTTACAGCTAATTCGAACAAAATATATTCACTTAAATCGTTTATCTTCAATTGGTTAAGGGATGTGATATTCTCTCCTACTACTGAGAGAAACTCTTGCAAGGAAGAAAAAGATGACTTCCCTTGTAGTGGCTTAAAATTTATAATTTGATTTAAATAGGAATGCGCTAAGCGCCTCCGATTGTTAAATTGCGTATTCAGAGCTGTCCAGGCCTGTTCATAATTCTCTGCGGTTAAGGGGACAGATTTGAGAGCAGAGAGAGCGCGCCCACTCAAAGAGCCTAATAAGAAGTGATATTTCTCCATGGGAGTGAGTGAGGCGTCACTATGCACCAACGAAGTAAATGTGTCTCTAAACATGGGCCATTGTTTCAATCGACCATCAAATTGGGGTAACTTTATCTCAGGCAAGTTTCGTTGTGAAACTCGAGAAGTACAGGCACCAGTAACATCACTATTGGATATAGATTTAGACATTGGTTTAGTAAATAAAACATATACCTCACAGCATTCCCGATAGTATCTTACAATAGCCTGCTGTATTGTGGTGTCCTCGTCAGAGGGAAAAATGCTTTCCGAACCCTTCAGTAAATATAACTCCATTAATCGGTCCCAAATTGTCTTAAAGTTCTCATAGACCGTGTCCAAAGATCTAAATGCTCCTAAGAACCTGTTTTCAGCACGGCTATCCTGACCCGCAACTGCTGCTCTGGCCTCATCTACAACTGATTTAATTTCTTTTACTATTGCGGTTAATTTTTTACGCCCTAAGGTGATTTTTTGGTCAATGGTAAGGGTAGGAATATCGCTAATAGGAGCGGAATCGGGTGGGTTGGTAGTTGCCATGATAAAGGTATAATTTATAGAAAATTATGATAAAATATCAATTCAAGAATTATTCAGAATTTTGTAAGTGATGTATCTGCAAATTAATAAAGTAGAAATTAGTTGGCAACATAAAATAAATTAGGTTAGTGGGCGAAGTCAGAAATACAAGTGTTATATGTACATATAATAGATAAATATTGGCTGATAGATGCCAAAATGATAACCATAAATAATCTGATACCTGAGAAATGATCCACCTATATTAAATGAGATGTACTCAACTTATATTGTTTATAAATTAACTCATAATAAGTTCCTATAATCATCAATAGAATGAACGAACATTTAAAACATGAATAGCTAGAAAACCTGCAACAGCACACACAAACAAACTTAGAAATCAATCTATATACATACAAAGTAACGCTCAATTTTGAAATATTCATAAATTAACTGAAACTCATTCTTTAACAAAACGGAAAGAAAATAATTAAACATAAGCAAAGCTGAAAAGATTGGTTAAACAAAATTTACAAAGAGATTTACAAAAAAAAAAACTATTTTACAAATAAACCAAGTCCGATATTTAATTCTGATTGCTTGTAAACATCTATCAAATGAAGTTGGTATTAATAAAGTGAAAACAGTCTATATTCTTATAATAACTTTTTTTTTTTTTTAAATACTGGTTGAAAAGTAAGAATTCAAATAAATGTTAAAATAAAATTGTTTACAGATGAATTTATAAAGAAAATATTCAACAAATTATGTAACCTACGCACCAGAATAAAATTTAATTAATCGCAATCGGAATGACCTGTGCTAATTTATTGAAATACACTTTTGAATAATATTGAAAATAATCTATTAATATTTACGCAAAATGCTGAAGTTAATTTTCTCTTTTATTAAAACATAAATTAATTTAAATTGATGGAATCGATGAGTTGACCACTAGAGCCATAGTTGATTTGTTGAAAGTTTGTAGATCAGTCTGTATGACTCATTACGCAGCACCCAATGAGAATCCACTAAACGTAATAAATGGTAATAAAGAATACCTGAATTTTCCTTCAAAATATGATTTTAACAGTCCAGTATGATGATCACTATTCTTGAAAATATTTTAAAATATTCCAGTTAGGTTGATGAATACTTCAGAATAGTATTTCAATGTTCCCCCACTCTGAGAACGAACTCTTCATAAATGTATTATAAGGATGCAGATTGATGGCCAAAATCTTTAATGGTGTTTTAAATTATTTAGAACAGAGCACCAATTTTAAAATATCCAGAACGGAGGACCAAAATGTTCGGGATAAAGACGGTTTGGAGTTCCACCGTAGTAGTCTCCCGATGGGTAGCTCAGAGAAAAGATTGGTGCTATGATAAAACAGATTTATTTCCACTATAACTTCACTTTAACAAATGACAAATTGATGATGATGGTACGTTTAATTTGTTAAGTTTTACAAATGATATAACATACATAGAGTTGATGGCGGTGGAGATCGTACTCGTACGAAAACTACAGTGATACTAACTAACTTACATGACAACTGTACAGGGTAGCACAGGTCAAAGTTTGTTCGAAATTCTGATACAAAATGCTGGTGTGAACGAGTGTGTGTGTGTCTGTATGTACATATGTGCGTGTGTGTTTGTTTGCTACACAGATTCTTCTTTTCAACCTTTAATTTTACGGTGAATATTAAAATTTATAACTTACTGCTTTAATATTATTAAAAATATATCACTTGTACGTACCAACTGCTGTCATCCATCCGATCTAATCATATGTTTGGGGAACAAGTTTCGCCCAAGCTTCCTCTACCACAGGATTCCTACTTAAGAAGATCACATGACTAGTTGAATGAATTAAATCTGTCAGCAGTCTACCAGTTTTAATAGGATCTGAAGACAGGGATCTAAAGCAGAGAGAGACACACACACACACAAAAATTGAGAGTATCACTACTTAGGCCCGACTAGAGTGGGAGACTCTACTTATATTCAGCAGCGCTAGCCCTATAGAGAAGTCTTTCAACAGTTTATACAGCAGTTACAACGCCTCAGCAATCAACTAATACCTTTCTCTTTATTCACTCTAAATCTCTCGCTACCATTTTCTATATTCGTGTAAAGTTCTAGCAGTTTGTGTTACTTTCTGATTATACAGTGTTCAGCATTTAATTTCCAGTTTATTTATCTCTCAAACCCAATTTTCTTCTTTTCATAGCCATTATACAGTTGACATCATTTAGTAAACATCAGAGTTTTTCAAAGTGGTATATAATACAAAAAAAACAAAATTTCATTAATAATTAAATATGAAAAACTGGAAAACAAAACAATTTAATTATTAATTAATACTGTAATTCATTTTTAAATAATAATAGAATTTTCTTATCATAATTGAAGAAATAATCAAACATTACAGCAGAAATTGTTTTTTTATGCAACTTTCTCCATGCACACACACACTGAATGCTCATTGTACTGTGAGAATTATTTTAATTTCCTGATTTTTACTATTTTTCTTAATTCCTTCATTATGTAAATTGTAAAGTAAGTCTTGCAAAAATTTGGGATTTCACATAAATGTTTTAACAAAACCAATGTATACAATTAATTAAATGCATACAGCAGTATTCATCGTATAATATTTAGGGGGAGTTTTGGGTCATGGAATCATCCTCAAGGAAGCCACTACGCCCAAAAAAAAAAAAAATCTGGTATTTTTCCATCGTGGCCTGCATTTTTATATTATGTTCCTGACCGGTTTCGGATTTTCGTCCACCGTTAGAGCAAATTCACTACGTTCGTGAAGAGAGTTCACTTCAACTTAATGTTTCTGTTACACTCACACTTGTTGGTTGTATATATGTGAGGAGGTTATAACCTTATGTTCTTAAACATAACCTTATAACCTCCCCACATATATACAACCAGTAAACCAACAAATGTGAGAATAACAGAAACATTACGTTAAAGTGAATTCTCTACACGAACTTGGTGAATTTGCTCTGACGATAGCTGAAAATCCGAAACCGATCAAGAACATAATCAATATGCATGCTACGACGGGGATAAAATACCAGATATTATCCAGTATTGCAGACCCACCCACATTTTGGAAAACAAAGAGAAAAGCAGTTTGCAAACCACTTGTCTGCATCACCAGCTCTAGCACTAAATTGATAGTTCCTAATTATTTACCTAACTCTATCTTTATATTTGAACTCTATCCTCAAATACATTTATAAGTTATTAATTAATTATAGTGCAAGTTCAAGTTAGTTTATTTATTTATATTTCTCTCAATAATTTTCAGCTTCCGACCTACTACTAAAAATCCACAATAGACCGCAATCTCACTAGAAAGCAGATAATTTTATATTTACATAATGGAGTTGATGGGGAGAGAAATTAGGTTTGATTAATTAGACGAGATGTGAAGACACTGTTATAATATAGCTATAAGTTTACACAAACTTCACTGGACTTGTAATGATTTTATAGAATAAAAGGTGAGAGTAGAGATATGACACGAAGCGGTGTATATGGTTGAATCTGATAGATAGATATATATCTAGATAGATGTCCTTAGGTAGATTCTCACTGGCTTATATACAGGTTCTCCCACTCTAGCCTGCTTAAGTCAGAGAGTACCAGAGAGGGTCCTTCTCTCTCTCTTAATTCTCTCGTCTGTCTGCTCTCTCTTGCTGATGTAATTCTCTCTTGCAATTACATATACTTACAGTTACTTTTAATAACAATTCGAACTTAAGCTTACTTTAAAAAAAATAAAGCTAATAATAATAATTCTTTATTTGATGTATGAATACATATTTTTTCTCTTTCGGGTTTAGATTATTGTCACAAAATATGAAGACATTGCCGGATGGTAATCACCGTCTGAGTAAATCATGCCTTATTAATCTAAACTATGCGAATGCAGTTAAATGAAATAAAAAAAACAAAATGGTAATTAATTAAAAATAAAAAGACCCAAGTTTAAAAATAAAATTTAGATAGAAAAAGACAAAAAGAAAATAACAGAAAAAGACATAGCTGCAATGAAAATTTGGTTCGAGTCTAAGGTTGGACAGATTTTTAATATTTTGTCTGTCTATCATTGCTTGTATATATGTGAAACAATCAGAATTTTTCTTTTTTTTTATTGCTGATACTATAATTATAAAATAGATACACATTTTTTGTAAACATGAAATTCTTATACAATGCTGCCCAATCAAAAATATTGTAGCGTTGCTTTTCAGTCAAGTTGTAAAGAAGAGATCGCTTTATATCACAAAACAGGAATTTATACTTGGAAATCTAACATTACAGCTTCCCAAGAATGTTTCAAATGAAATTCGTAAGTCCCTACGTGTAAAGTAAAGAAAATCATTGAAGCGTTAACAAGAAAAGTTCGTAAAAGTTTGGGCTTTCCACGATGCGGTTTTACCATTCTACATATTTTCTATCATTACTTCCTCTTTCTGCAGTAAGTGAAAGTAAAAAAAAAAAAAAAAGTTGCCGCGGTGTGGGGGACAATATTACCTAAAATTATTACTTCATTACTTTCATTACTGAGTTTGCGACCAATATTAACGAAATTTTGGATAAAAAATTATCTGGGTTGATTTTAAAATCAGATTCTTGGAAAACAGTTTCATTTCTATAAAATATTTGCATATTTAGCTTACTTTGAATAAGTTTTCTACATTTATAAGATTTCAACTCTAGTTCAAGTATTTACTTTAATATCAAAGTTCAACCAAAAATAAACAAAGTAAGTAACTCTGAAATATAAGGCTATGAAAAGTAAAAACTTCTTGTAAGTTTTTACTAGTTTATGAAAAGTTATTTAAACAAAAAAAAAACCTTTTTTAATTCTAATAAAATTTTAATAAATGGGTTTTCTTGAAGTACAGAGGAACCTTAACAAATAATGCAGTTACTATTCTAAAAAAGTATTTTGCAATAAGCAGCAAAATTAATCTTACCGAAATACAATGGAAGAGAGCATGGAAGAAATCGGGATGAAGAAAAATCAACCAGACTTACCTGAAACAAAAAAAAGAAAACAGATCTTATTAACATACGAAAATTGTAAAACAAAAAGAATTAATAATTTAAAAAAAAAAAAAAATAGGATTTTTTGATGACAGTAAGCGAACTTTTAAAAAAGAAATGCAATCAAAACAGAAGCGAAAGTTTATGCATTTTTACAAATACTGCTCGGGACTAGAACAACTTTCAATTAAATAAATTACAGAGATAAATTATATCTCCAAAATTATATTCTGACGGATTCACTGCATCATGGAATCGTGGATATCCGAGGAACAGAATGGAAAAGGACGGTCCTGCATTGATGAAGTCTTTATGATTTCACTTTATTCGAAAAGTAAGCCGGATTCAATCTGGAGATCCATTTAATCTTTGTAGACCTGGAAAAGGCAACTGCTGGAGTAGTTGGAAGATTCTTACGGATCTCACTGGCAAAAAAAAGTGCTCCTTACCATTTAATGGAGGCTATCCGTTATGACTACACTCACACCAAAATTTGTATTGACTTAACTAACATGAAAATGTACCCATAAATAGAGGTGTAAGACAAGGGTCTCTAGCATGTCACCCGCATTATTTAATATATATATATATGGACGATCCTACGGAGAAATAATAATTTATATCTGAGACTTTCAGGTGGTCATAGTTTCTACATCAAGTCGATATTGTATCGGATGATATGGTTCTAACTAGCAAGATCGGAATTTTTCCTTTTTTATTTAATAATGTAGCCAGAAAATTTGATTTGAATATCTTAAACCAGAAATCTAAAATTAAGGCATTTTGGGGTCAAAATTCGGTGAGATCAGATGACAAGGCAGAGTTGCAGCGCCCATGATATGACTTACTTGAAAAGCAACGATGTCGATGAGAAAATAGAACGGTTGAGAAAGATGTTTGGCACCATCAAGAGAACCATCCACAAAAAAGCTGCAGTAATCACTCAGCTGAAATTTTATGAATTATGGCGGTCTCATTACTATTATATGGTTGTGAGGCATGGACCTCTAAGAGCCCAGGACATCGTAGCCGAATCCAAGCGGCCGAAATGTTATTTTTGAGATCGGTTTACGGGTGTTCACGGGTTGTCAGTGTAAGAAATGATGTATGAATGAAGTGTGGGACGTATTAGAAATATTTGCCATCAATGAAAAAAAAAAAAATATCTGGAGTGAAACACTCACACAACTTTCTCTTACTCCAGTTCTCAAAATGAGAATTGATAAATTTTATAGTTTGTGTACCAAATTTAATGAAATTCGTCGAAAATGAAAAATGTTCAGAAAAAGCGCACTTCGCTTTATAATTTTCTTGACAACTCGGGTAATTTCAGCCATCATTATTTAACTAATATGTTGGATGATAGAATTGTATAATCAAATAAGGATAACACTTGATGAAACCTAACCCCACCCCTCCCCCGAAAGTGCCCTTGAATGCATTTTCCTGGAGAAATGTTTCAAATAAAGTTGTAGCTCTTGGTATGTGTGGTTGATGTACTATGTTTAAAGAAAATCGTCGGAGCCATTTTTGAGAAAATCGCAAAAAAGTAAAAAATCCAACTAGTAAAGTGGTACTTCCGTTGAGGAATTTTGACAGACAACGTACTGTCAGATCCCATGGTGATAACTAAATGGAATATCAAGTTTTAACTTTCTACGGTTTTTCGTTTTTGAGCTATGCTGTACATACATATACATATGCACAACACACACGCACCACACACACACACACACACACACACACACACACAACACACAGGATACACACACACACAGACCATTTGCTAAAAACCACTTTTTTGGACTCAGGGGACCTCAAAACGGATATTTCCGGTGAAAACTCGATATCGAAAATTTGACACGATTACAATACTTCCTCTTACTAGGAGTAAGAGAAAGTAAAAATAATCGATGATTATAGGGATTGGCTAAGACGCGTGGGTAAGATGGAGCTTGCCATGGTGAACTATGGAAATAGGCCTAAAGGCACCAGTAGGATTGGAAAGTCTAGAAAGAGATGGTCAGAAATTGTGCCGGACGAGGCGAACAAACGCCTAATCCCTGTAGCTGGATGATGATGATGATTGAGACAAATGCTGTGGTTAATTTTGAATATGGAAAAACCCACAATAAATATCACTAATTCCATGAATGCTGTTTAAATTTTAATAGATTAAATGATTAGAGGCGTTGTTTTTAGCGATTTTCTACGTTAAAGAGCATCGTAAAAAAGATTAGGTAAGCTATAATTAGTCTCAGACTACCGAATATCAAAAACATAACAGAAAGGAAACTGCATGATATAATAATCATAGGTTCTAAAAAAAAATTTAACATGTTCAGAATCTACGAGAGTTGTCAAAGTTTTGTTTAAACGTTAATAAAACCTTAAATATCTATGTTTATAACTGATAAAGAATGTAGGATAAACCAGCAATTAAATAAAGAACACTTTAATTTTTTACACAAATAGTTTTAAATTTAACAGTGGCTAAAATGTGTAATAGGATCCGAAGAGAGAGAAATCTAAAGCAGAGTAAAGCAGTTACAACGCGTCAGCAACCAACTGCTACCTTTCTTTTCACTAACTTCTAAATCTCTCGCTACCATTTTTCTATATTCGTGTAAAATTCTGGCAGTTTGTGTTACTTCTTGATTATAGAATGTTCAGCATTATTTCCAGTTTATTTATCACACAAACCAAATTCTCTCCTTCTCATACCCATTATAACATGACTCTATAATGATCTTAGTATAAAAAAGAAAATTTTGCCGACGAATGAGCCGTTATTTAAAAAGAAGAGTTGAGAACTCGCGGGGTTGGGTCAAAACGGAATTTTCCAGTGAGACTAAATATTATAGAAAATTGGACAGTATCTAACTTTCCTATCTTACCCATTCTATGTCACATCCAGACGCATTGGCTTAATATTCTTCTATTCACATTTATTTAGGTAATCAGATTTTTAGGATAGAACATACAAGTAGGATAAAACAAGTAATGATTTAAGATTTAAGTTCGTGTATGAAACATAAAAAAATCAATATCGATCAAATTTAATATTTACTACTTGAGTATAAAATGTTTCAATACTCTACTGATTGGTTAAAAAGCAATCTACTGAATGCCACTCTACTGAATTGGGGTATTTCATTCAAGAACCCTAACAGAGAAAGACGCCAACGATTTTCTTGATAGATTCCCCATACTTATAAAATAACTTTTTCTTTAATTGAAATACTCGTATTTCTGTGGGGAAACTGATTTTTTTTAATATAAAGATCTACGCCAATGTTGCCAATATAATAAATTAACTGCCACTTCGGCCATGTATTTGGTTGGGCATCTGCTAGATGTAACGGATAAGTATCATAAAGCAGAAACAATTTTTGAGCAATCAATTAAAATTTGTGAATAGATGTATATATTTTTCCTATATACGGTGACTTTTATGTATGCATTGCACATTTCCATTGCTGCAACAGTTTCAATTAAAAATGACATAAATAAATAAAAATATAATATTATTGAGAAATAAGATTCTTAAGTTGATTTAATATTCCATGATAAAAGCGATAGAAATGACCAAAATGATAATAATAAACCGCCGTTACTACTGTTTCTCAAATTAATGTTTGGAAAATGTCCTCAATTAAAATTTAGCGAGGAATTGCTTCCCCATAGGAAATGCGCAAGTAAGTTCTTACATTGAACAAAAAATGGATTTCCCAACAACAACCAAGAAAAAGACCACCAATCATAAACCACCTCTCAGAGTACTTTTATTTTCCTTGCTCGGAGCTTTCTCAAACTTGGACTAGCATTATAAAAGATATATAAGTATTAGAGACATTTTCCGTGGTAGCCTGCTTCGTTTTGTGGTCATCGACCGGTTTCGGGCGTTCGCCCATCTTCAGGATGCGTTTTTTCAGACAGTGTGCCAACACAGACTCGTACAGAGACTTAGCTTCACACTAAACTCGTTGGCACACTGTCTGAAAAACGCATCCTGAAGATGGCGAACGCCGAAACCGGTCGATGACCACAAAATGAAGCAGGCTACCACGGAAAATGTCTCTGCTGCTTTCCAGCTCTGCGGAACCAACCACCACAACAAATATATAAGTATTTGTTGACAGTTAATGAATTATATTATGAAGAAAAATTTGGTGACGATCGGTCAAGAAAGAAAAAAAACCTTCAATTATGCCAACGTTTCGACAGTGTTTTCTGGTCTTTATCAAGGCTTAATATACAGACAGTCGTGAAGATGTTATTTTTAAAAATTCTTTTTCCACATCTTCACGACTAACTATATATTAAAACATTGATAAAGACAGGAAACGTTGTAGAAACGTTGAAGTAATTGAAGGTTTCTTTCTTTCTTGGTGACCTATCCTCAACAAATTTCTTCATATTATAAAAGATATCTGCATGAGAGAAGATACGATTTTTCTTTTACAAAGATTTGAAGTGAATTGAAAGAATTAAATACAATTCAGTAGCTTATAGTGTTATTTTTTCACATTAACTCTTGATTTGGATTAATGTAAAAAAAAAAAAAAATCCTTGCAAATGCTGGTACCCAGATGATAGCACCCATAGACCCGAGAGGTACTGATAGATACCGCAAAGGGTATCTATAATTAAAACTCAAAGTTAATAAACGGACAATATCTCTGCGCTTGCTGGCTCAGGGAAAAAAGCTGGGAGAAATTTCTTGCCAAGAAGCATAGAGTTCCCAAGAATTTACAACGAGAAGTAGGGGGAAGCCTGCTTCCGGCTTAGTACAGACCACGACTACCTCAGTAAAAATATTTATCACAACTGTGGTGTTGCTACAATTCCGTATTGTCCGCTATGATAGAAGAAGAGAATATCAATATACGAATGAAGAATTTACAAGACGTAGCCCTTTCGGCCATATCTTCTTTTAATCACACATACATACCAAATGTTACTGGACTGTTCGACAATGAATGGCTGAAATGCCGGTAAATTTTAACACAACTTCACATCCACACCCACAACACTAATCACCTTTTAATTATTCCTATACACAACATATTAAGATTGCTTTACAATTATTTTCTCCACAAATCCACCAACTATCTGGGAAAGGAGGAATGGATAAATAACGGTAAATGGTTCCAGAAGGAGCTTTGACTTATAACTGTTGACAGTTCTGTCAGTTTCCGCTCTATTCAATTAACACTTCCATTTGTTTTACCGAAGAGATGAGAACCTTTTATCTATGTTTACGAGACCAGAGACGTAAAGCTGTTATTATGTTAATGACTGTGCAGAAAAAAAAAAAAAAAAAACCTGACAGCTGTCATAAATTTATTCAGAATTGTTGCTATTGCAGTATTTGAACAAGATTTATTAGCAGTTATTCTTTCAAAATGAAGTAGAGAGAAAAAAAAAATTGAAAATAAGAAATAAATTATGTGAAATGTTGAACCACTGCTGATAAACAAGGAATAAATTGAATATATTTGAGTGAACAGAAGAATTCAATTTCCTTATTTCATTTTACTTATTCTCCTCCATCGTCACTTCTTTTTAAAGGAATATCCCCAAATCTATGGGGCGTGAACTGGATTTCTTTTTTTTTATTTTTATTTTAGTCGATTGTACCCAGATAAAAGTAACAGAATACACGAAGAACATTGGCTATATGGATGGAAAGGTGGGCGCGATCTGGAAGAGAAGGAGGATATAGAAAGAAAGAGGTTATAAGAAGCAAGGTTGGTAAGAAGGAAGACTCCTCTTTTTTACCATTAAATATTCTTCAAGCTAGCCTTTACGTTCCAACCCAAGACTTTATCCCAAAAGCACCCTACACCCTCTCCTCTTTTACTTGTGTAAATAAAAAGTACGTGAGACTGTCTAACTTGGATGGATTTCTCTTGAAACAATATCTTGCTTTACATACCACCCCTCTTCCTTTACTCATTGCCACTTTATCTTTATACTTCCGAAACTTTAAATATACACAATAATCTTCGCACAGCTTGCTTGCTACAAAGATGATGCAAACGTTTCTCAATTTATTATATACTTCAACTTATAAAGCAAGATAAGTTGTTAAATAATCAAAATTTTCTAGTGACTTAATTAAAATTGAATACGCAATCTTTTTTTTTTTTTTTTTTTTTTGAAATTTACAACTGTAACAATTGTTACAACAAGTAAATATGGTGATAGGTAATACAGGAACAGGATGTTTAGATTGGAGAAGCCACCCAGTGGTGACACTCCGTTATCATGGGACTTATTTCAATGCGTCATGACAATAGTAGATCGCGGGGCCATCTCCTCTTCAATCTCCTTAGGGGATTGCGGGCAAGAGAGTTGTTCTTCCAATAAGAGAATTGGAATGAGCTGCTGTACGAGATTTCGCTTAGTCGTTGACAAAAGGAATGTTCAGATCATTGTGGATAGTGAGGTTAGATATAAAAAATAGAGCATTAAGGATTTTCCGAAGAATTATTGACTGCAAGGATTGGATGCGTTGGGAATTGGAACGAATCATTATTTAACACAAATTAAACTATCGCTTATCTGTATGTTTTGTATAAGAGGTTTATAGGGTAGCAAGTTCCCCTGCAGCACCATTTGTACAACCCTTTGCAGACCAAGTATGTATAGCTCGGCAACTTAATTGTATTACCTGTAGGCAGTGTTAAAAGACGTCATAGCTACTAGAAAGCTTTAGCAATGGGCGGAGCTTAACAGCCGTTTAAGTAGATGTTTTACATAGACCAACAACTCATAGTAAACGCCATATTATCAAAACATTTTTTACTTACTTACTTACTCAATGGCACTGCCCTGAAGGCACTTTCTTCACACCAAATAGTCTCAAGACTGGTCGTGGGACTGCCTACTTGCCCTCACCGAGGTAGGTACTCGGAATAAACTGA
>JAAEAF010005611.1:0-53026 GCA_011037195.1 Triatoma infestans
TACTTCCTCTTACTAGGAGTAAGTGAAAGTAAAAATAAATTCAAATCAAAAGATAAAGTAATGACTTAAATTGAAAATAAATAATTGAATGAAATCAATAATTAAACATATTAGAAAAGTAATTCATGGCCTATAATTCAGAAGTAATTTATAACGTACAAGTGAAGAGAAAAGTTCATAAACCTCTCAATAGAGAGCACATTTCAAACAACATTTTTATTACTTCTTTAATAGCGATTGAACAAACATTTCTCCATTTAAGCTGGAATTGTTAACAAACTTGTAGATATAGTACTAGTGAGAACAGTTACACCTGTGTTGATATGTTTGCTTACACAGTTTTATTGTCAATACTATGCTATACCACGGCCGATGTAAGTCCACTTTATTTATTTATTTATTTATTTTAATATTCTTCAATACTTCCTCTTTTTTGAAATTGAGTTTTCACAAATACATATTTGAGGTCTTTTGAATATTTAAACAAAAAATACCCTTAGGAAAAAAACTCTGATACTTTATATGTTCATAAGTGAACAAAATATTTAAAAAAGAAAAAAAAAAAAACATCGTAGAAACTTCAAACATGATAATCCTTTTATTTTTTGTCTGAGGGGAAGAACCAAGCCGTAGGCTATCCAAAGCCCCACTGGGCCCACACAAGAAAAACAACAACAAATCGGGTCTAAAACAAATATCCAGACCCTGTATAGCCCACCTAAAATTCACCGTAGTCCAAACAAATCGGACAATAACCTTAATGGAAAATAGCCTAAGCTCTTCCACAGATATCCATCCTGTTGCGACCAAAGGTCCTGAACTCCCAAGCAATCTGTTATAAGATTGATGGGTATTTCCTCCTCTATCTCACAGAGTATATAAAAGGGATCCAGCATGAGCCCCATTACGTAGAAATGTCTCCATAAACCACAACGATCAGTAAGGGATCCAACTAGATGCCTAAGAGAGTTCCGTGGTAGACACAGCAACGTCCGTCTCACAGTCCTGTCCGGGGACTCCCAATGAACAACTTAGACGGCCGACAACCAACTGTGCTCATCCATAGGAATGAATGATGTGAAGCTAACCTTGATGAAAGCTTGATAGACGTGTGCCAGCAGATACTCCAACTCGGGACCAATGAAAGGTAGAGAGGCACCTAGGTTCGGTCCACTCCTCATCCCCAAAAATTCCCATATGACCTGGCGTACAGATTAGAAGTACATCGTACAAAGAAGAAAGCTCTTGCAGTATTTTTAGAACATTCCAGTACCAACCTGGGGGAAATGAAGAAACATGAACCCAGTGCTTTCAACGCAACTTGACTATCCGATCAGATAAAAACACATGATAATCCGTTTAGTTACTACTATTATCTCTGGCAACAACATTTCGGTCAAAATCCATAAACCATAAATTGTGACTTTTCTGATTTTTTCGGTCTTTACTTCCGGATGAAGTATTACGATCGTATCAAATTGTCGATATCGAGGTTGTGCGTGTGTGTGCGTGCGCGCGCGAGAGAATGGCAGAGACAGAGAGAGAGTGAGAAGCGAGTCAGTGGGTGCTCAGCATAACTGCCAAAACGGAAAATTGCAGATAGTTCAAAATTGATAATTTAGTTGAAATTCTACCAAAGGACGACAATCAAAGGTTTTGATTGAAAAATCGGTTAACCGGAAGTAACATCTGAATTTTTTTTTTTCTAGTGTACGAGATTTTTCTTCAAATTTCTTCCAAGGATTTTCTTTAAACTAAGAATATTAACTATTCATATGAAGAGCTATAACTTTTATTTCAATCATTTCTCTGAGAAAATTAATTTAAGGTGGTTTTATGGTGGTGGGGAGTGGGGTTTTGTTTTCCTCTAGAGCAGGGGTCGGCAACCATTTCTGGAAGGCGGCCATTTAAAAAAAAAAAAAAAAATTTAAGCGTGCCGTACAGTCAGATGTTTTGTAATTGTAGTGTGTAGCTTAAACAGGATTTTATTTTTAATTAAATATAAATAATATTTAAAAAAATACAAAATAAAATAAAAATTAGTAATAATCTTTTTTTTTTCATTTATTTGAAAATTTACAACTGCTGGTACGCTTGTGTAACCAGCAACAAGTAAATGCGATGACTTACAAACACGGGAATGGAGAAATCACCCAGTGGTGACCCTCCACATTATTTCGCTGCGCACTTATAAGAGATCACGAGGCCACTACCGCCTCAGTCGTCGAGGAGGGTTATCTGGAATGGCTGCTGAGGAAAGTTGGTGAATTAATGGATTGTGATGATGTGCGAGACGGGTGTGAAATTTGCGGTATCGTATTTGGACCAGGTCACTTATAAATGGAATCTGGAGATCGGAATGTATTGTCAGGTTAGAAACGTAAAATGGAGTATTGGTTATACAACGGAGTATTTTGGATTGTAGGGTTTGGAGGCGGTGGATGTTGGAACGCTTGGTTGAGACCCACAACTCGAGTCCGTAAGTCCAAACTGGTTCTAATAGTAGATTGTAGATAAGTAATTTGTAGTTTAATGTTAGTTTGAGCGTCTGTCTAGTAGTCGCTTGAGTAGGCTGTAACGTTTTGTTACTTTGTTTCGTTTCAGTCTTGTATGTGGGTTCCATGTCAGGCGTTTGTCTATATAGAGTCCTGGATATTTAATTGTATCAACGCATGGTAATAAGATGTGGTTCATATGAACTGTAGGACAAATGGCACGTCTTAGAGTGAACGTTATATTTTTGCTTTTTTGGACGTTAACCTTCATTTTCCATCTGCAAAACCATTTCTCTAGGGATTGCAAATGTTACTGAAGATTACGTGTGCTCTTAGGACAGGATCGGGATGTGGGGAAAGAATGGCTGTGTCATCTGCGTAGGTATGATTGTACGGATTGGTTGGAATATCGGCAGTATATATTGTGAAAAGAATGGGAGCAAGGGTACTTCCCTGTGGGACACCAGCTGCTAAAAGGTAATAGGAAGACAAGGAGTGCCCAACACTTACACCGAAATATCTGTGTGAGAGGTAAGAACTAAGGATGAGGTAATAGGTATAAGGAAGGATGCTCTTGAGCTTCCACAGCAGCCCATGGTGCCATACCCTATCAAATGCTTGCGCAATATCTAAGAAAGCCCCAGAACAATACTGTTTTCGCTCAAGAGAGGAAGCGATGACGTCTACAACGCGATGGCATTGGTGAACGGTGGAATGTAGGCTTCGAAATCCGAACTGATGGTTGGGTATTACTACAGACTCTTCAAGGAGATTGTGAATTCTCTTGAGGATGAGTTTTTCAAGAATCTTACCCAACAGGGGTAAGAGACTTATCGGTCGATAGGAAGTTAGGAGATGATGAGGTTTAGAGGGTTTGGGTATCATTTTTATTATAGAGAATTTCCATTCTAGAGGGAAAGTAAGTGGTTCGGAGAACTGAATTGTTGGTTGGTTGGAGAACCTACCATCCAAAAAAGCGCCAGGCTTTGACTTAATTACATCAAAAATCCTATCCCATCTCCCAAAGAAAGTAATAGTACTTCTTACAACAATAGTAATTATCTTAAAAAAGAAAATAATTTATTTTATTCAAATACAAATAACCATGAAATTTAATCCGATTTTTGTTCATCTTGAATGTTTCTCGATAATTCATTTATGTCGGGTTTAGTTTGAGAAACTGAAATCCTCAAAATGTTTTGCTAATTTTTATCGGCCAATCTCGTTCTATATTTGGATTTTATGAAATTCATTCTTGAAAAAATTTGTTCGCATATAAATAAGTACACGAAAAAAATGCAAATAATTGATTTTATAAAATTTCTTAAAATAGGAATTCTATTTTTTGGATTTAATTAGGATATCTAATTTAATAGGATTTTGAAATATTAATATATTAATTTCTTTTGCATAACAATCTTGAAAGTGATAAAGAAAATTTCGTCCAATAATTTTTAGTGAATCAATATTTGAAGGACAAAAAATCAAATTAAATTCAAAATCAATATTATTTGAAGGACACTGTTTGTGATGGTTGGTTAAAAACGTTTGCAAAATAAGAAAATTAATAATAATTATTCTTTTCTAGTTGAGAAATAAACAATTTTAATTTAAGTTGAAAACTTTTAATTTCTATAAATAAATCATTGACTAACTTCCTTTTGACTTGCAATGTTATTATTCAATTCATTCAGATAAGTTGCAATGTCGACACCGGTGTTGAAGTGTTGCCACCTATTTATTTTCCTAAAATATAAGTTAAAGGTGTCATGTTTTGATGTTTTAACATTCTTATTTTTTTTTTGATGCCTTGATAAAGACAATACATTTGTCGAAACGTTGGCAACAATATGTTTTCTTCTTTTCAAAAAAAGATCGAATCTCACTAACCTTATCGATCATTTAAGAGCAGACGAGAAGAATCTTGCATCAATAAAAACTTTTACTACTTTTTGTTACATTTTATTTATAAAAAAAAATAATATTAATAATACAATCAATAAATATATTTCTAACTGGTTAGCAACTTTTATTTGAAACATTTCTCTAGAAAAATTCATTTAAAGGCAGTTACGGTGGAAGGGTGGGATTAGGTTTTCATCTAAAGTGTTATTTCAGTTTATTAAACAATTCTGTCATCTAAATAATATTAACTACAATGAAATATGATGTTGAAATTCCGAGTTCCAAAAAAAATCGGATTATCGGAATTGCGTTGACTTTGCCACTTTACTAAATGAATTTTTTTTTCACTTTTTCGCGATTTTTTCGAAAATGGCTATGATGATTTTCTTTAAACTTGTTATATCAACTACACATACAAAGATCTACAACTTTTATTTAAAACATTTCTCTGGGGAAAAGTCATTTAAGGGCACTTTTAAGGAAGGTATGTTTTTCTCTAAACTGCTATCATAGTTGATTATACAATTCTATCATTCAAACACAAAACTCATGTTTTTTGATACTGACAAATGCTCTATGTCTGTTTGTAAAGAGTTTTCAGAATTTAATTGTTGCTGGGTACCCGCTACTAAATCTTCAAGTGAGGCAGTTGTAGAGAGGGACTTGGCAATAAAATTTAGGAGTTCAGTTACTCTTGGTGGAATACTGGGTGAATTTGAAGCTTATGTATGTCCAACATACTTAAATTGTAATCAATGGGAATAGAATTTTCTTAGTTTTTCAGAATCCCATAAGATTTTCAAACAATTAAATTTCAAACAATGATTTTGTAACAATCATAAATGATTTATTGCTACACGTAAAAACATAAGTATTTCTATAATAGCTCCCTACATCTTTTGTATATTCATTATTGAATATACATACTATGCACAATTTACTTGGAGGAACGCTAAATTTCACTTGGATGAAAAGTGGTTTTTGACTGCAAAAAAGTTTAAGAAGTACTGTTCTAGTGTACTACATTAATAAAGTGTATGGTTGTGTGGGATAGCAAGGGAACATAGTTTTTGGATTAGAGGTTTAGGATGGATTGGGATTCTGAGGTCAGAGTGAATGGGTAGATTGGGTACATCGAACAGGCATTGGTAATTCTTCTGAGGATTATGGATTAGAAAGATTGATTGCGATAATAGTCGGAATATTTTGAACCCCAAATCTCGCTTCTGTAAGTCCAAAGGGCCTTTACAATAGTATTAGATAAGTCTTTTGTTTTCAAGGGTAAGTTTAGAGCGTCGGCAAAAATAGTCTCGAGAGATGTTTGTATCGTCGTGTTTAGTTCAAGTATTTTTTACTTTCTCTTACTTCTAGTAAGCGGAAGCATTGTAATCGTGTAATAGTAATCGATATTGAGTTTTCACTGGAACTATCCGTTTTTTGGTCCTCTGAGTCCAAAAAATTGGTTTTTATAAAAGGGTGTGTGTGTGCGTAAACAGCATAGTTCAAAAACGAAAAACCATAGAAAGTTCAAACTTGATATTCCGTTTAGGCAATCACCATGGGATCCGACAGTAGGTCATCTGTCAAAATTCCTCAACTGGAAGTACCACTTTACTAACTAATTTTTACACTTTTTTGCAATTTTCTCAAAAATGGCTCCGACGATTTTTTTGAAACTTTAGATATCAACTACACATATAATGAGCTACAACTTTTATTTGAAACATTTCTCTGGAAAAATTCATTAACGGGTACTTTTGAGGAAGGAGTGGAGTTACGGTTTCCTCTAAAGTGCTATTTCAGTTTATTAAACAATTCTATCATCTAAATAATATTAATTAGAATTAAATATGTTGTTGAAATTCCGAGTTTGAAAAAAAAATCAGATGACCGGAAGTGCATTTTTACTGAACATTTTTTTCCATTTTTGTGATTTTCTCCATAAAAAAACCGACGAAATTTCATTAAATTTTGGTTTGCTAACTCTTAAAATTTTGAAAACTGGAGTAAGAAAAAGTTGTGTGAGTGTATCAAACCAAGATTTTTTTATCTTGTACTCGTATATGAATTTCAATTGGGTCATTTGTCCAGATAAAGATCTGGTTATCGCACTTTGTCTTCACACTGATGAGTCAGTCATGTAGAGTGAGACGAAATGGCAAGAGATGCGAAAGTAGGATCGAGATTTTGTGCAATAAAAACTTGTCATTGGTGGAAAGGGCGGCGAGGGGGGCTCTTCTTAGGATCTCTAGGGGTGGTGCAGGAGGGGCGGGAGGGCTGGGGGTTAGAGAGTTGGTATTCTCACCTTTGGGCTCCCTCATCTGGCACCTCCCTAGGGACGGTATGGTTAAGAAGTACAGCTTCACTAAAAATTTTTCGTCGAGGCTAGGCACCAAAAGTGAGTGGAGCGAGGGATCCGCTCTGTTGGGCATTAAGGAACATGCCATTACTGATGGTCGAAGACCCTCGAGGGGACTGGGGCGAGGGTGGTTGGTCCAAGGATCAAGCACTCGGAACCCATGGGTAAATTTCCCAGCATCTTCCAGGCGGAGATATATGCTATCGGAAGATGTGTTCAATTCAACCTCGATAGGGGATACAGGAATCAGGAGATTGTAATCCTTTCTGATAGTCAAGCAGCCATTGGAGCTCTGGGTGCACCAGTTATTAACTCTAAAAGGGTTTGGGAATGCCTAGATAAACTTAACGATCTGGGCAGCAGGAACAAAGTTGCAGGTGGTGGGTACCGGGTCATGTTGGCATTGAAGGAAATGAGATGGCCGACGCCCTGGCCAAGATAGGCGCTATGACCCCGCTTCTGGGGCCGGAACCTTTTTGTGGGATTAGCGACCAGTTTCTGTTGGAGGAACTTAGGAAGGAGGAGGAGACGAAGAGATCTCAACTCTGGTACTCCCTCCCCGGGTTGCGGCAGGCCAAGATCTGCTTGGGAAATTATAACCAACGGAGGTCGGAGGCCTGCATTGGATTGAGCAAGAACAAGCTCCGCGTACTTACGGGTTTCCTCAGGGGATAATGCCGACTTAGAGGACACCTGGTGAAGCTGGGTTTGGAAAGTGACAGCTCATGCAGATTCTGTGGGAAGTTGGAGGAAACTCCACTACATCTCCTAACAGACTGCGAGGCTGCCACTCAGAGAAGGTTCAGGAACCTGGGCAGCTACCAGGTGGAGGAGGGGGACCTGAGAGCCCGTCAGGGTATTAGGATTCCTCAGGGATCTTAACCTGATGGAGGTGTTGTAGAACGGATATTCAATTGGACTTCCGTTCTGGTGCTATGGGCAGACCTGTGGCACCCAGGGGGCATAGCACAATAGACCTGATCAAGGTCGCAGTGCGTTGCCCCCCCCCACCCACTAAAAAATAAACAAACTTGTCATTAGCAAAGTAATGAAGGAGGATTGAAAATCCTCGAAATTCCTCAAAGTTGAGGATTAAAATATGGTGTTAAATTTCGAAAGTTACGTAAGTTTGTGCTATTTGTTATTGGCGCTCACTTATAGATTAATATTAATCTATTCACTATTACTTACCTTGGGGCTAGATTGCATATATGCCCAACACCTCTACAATTATTTGAGGGGTAACTAAAAATATGCAAGATTAAAGAAAATGTGTCTTTTTGTTTATTGTATTAACTACAGTAACAGAAGAACATGAGAAATCATGCGAGTGTGTGTGCATAAATCAATTAATTAATTTAACGACTTTTAGGGAGAAATCGATGTGTGAAGTTTCACAAAATAAATACAAAAAAATATATATAAAAATAAATGTTTATATTTATAAAAAAAAAAAAAATACCTAGAATTGTTTGAGTTATCAAAGTAAGCCAGTATTGCTTGACATTGGTGTGATCGGTTCAAATCCCAAACAGATGTATATAATCCTAGAATTTTCTCTCACGCTAGAAAATCTATTGCTACATTCTATACGTATAAAACTTACAAAAGATACCGAGAAAAACATTTTTCATCGTGTTAAATCAATTGAAAATATTAGCCTTGGTTGTCATAACAACAAGCGGGAAAAATTTGTTGTGAAATACTCACACGACATTCTCATACGCCTCTTCATACAGTTTACAAATAAAATGACGACTTATTTTTTTTATTAAATTTCAATTATTATTGCATAATAATATACAAAGTGGCTGCAGAGACAAATGCCAGCCTATCAATCGAGGCAGGTAGAGAGAATGATTGTAGACAATGTCTGTAGTACAGAACAAATACATTCTTCTTCTTTCCTCGCTCTACAACCCAGAGTTTTGTGTCTTGGCCTGCTCAATATGTTTCCGCCAGACGACCCTATTTTTAGCGGCCCGCCATCCAGTTCCACAGTCCGAGGATATTCCTCGCGTCGTGGACAATTCCATCATTCCAACGCAATCTGGATCTCCCAACCCTCCGTTTCCTGTCCGGGGTCTCGCGCAGCAGTTTGGAAGGAATTTTGTCGGCACTCAGCCTTGCCACATCTCAGCCTTGCCAACCTGATCCAAGCTACTACTGGGGGCTCCTTCGTTAAAACTTACAGTTCCCTATTCTTTCTACGTCGCCAGATTGTATCTTCACGTACTGGGCCATAGATCTTGCGCAGTAGCTTCCTCTCAAACACCTACAGACGGTGTTCGTCGGTCGATGACCACAAAATGAAGCAGGCTACCATGGAAAATATCTCTGATGCTTTCCAGCTCTGCGGAACCAATCACCACAACAAACAAATATATGCTACGACGAATACAAACTCAGAGACAGACTATAACACTATTAGCCTGCCAAGAAACATTTTTGACTAAATCTGCTTTTGCCATTATTCTTCATTCCTCATCAAAAATTTTCATACATATTTGAAATGGTCTAGGTTTCTGAGGCGTGTGCCAATACAGGCCAAATAAGGGTTTTTTAAAGCCTAAGTTTGGTGCCCCTTGTTAATGCTTTACTTTTGAAGTGCTTATTTAGGCCGTAGTAGCACCTATTAGCCAACATCAACCTCCTTCTTATTTCCTGAGATAGTCCTCCACAGTCCGAGGATATTCCTCGCGTCCTGGACAATTCCATCATAGCAACGCAATCTGGGTCTCCCAACCCTCCGTTTCCTGTCCGGGGTCTCGCGCAGCAGTTTGGAAGGAATTTCGTCGGCACTCATCCTTGCCACATCTCAGTCTGTTTAACCTGATACAAGCTACTACTGGGGGCTCCTTCGTTAAAACATACAGTTCTCTATTCTTTCTACGCAGCCAGATCGTATCTTCACGTACTGGACCATAGATTTTGCGCCGTAGCTTCCTTTCAAACACCTACAGACGGTATTCGTCGGTCTTTGAAATGGTCCATATTTCTGAGGCGTATGCCAATACAGGCCAAATAAGGGTTTTTTAAAGCCTAAGTTTGGTGCCCCTTGTTAATGCTTTACTTTTGAAGTGCTTATTTAGGCCGTAGTGGCACCTATTAGCCAACATTAACCTCCTTCTTATTTCCTGAGATATGCCGTTGTCTGCCGTCCCAAGGGATCCCGCGTAAATAAATTCAGCAACATTTGCAAATTTAAAGTTGCCTACGCAGAGTGGCTCTCTTACTGTTGGCTCGGTAGAGAAGAATTTTGTTTTTTCCTCATTGTCCACCAAACCCAGTCTCCTGCCGTTGGCTTCAATGCTCAGGAAAGCACAGTTTTACACACAACGTCTACGTCATCCGCGTACGTCATCCAGACTCTCTGATCACCCTTTCGAATGCCAGGTTGAAAAGCAAGCAGCCCAATGCATCACCGTGCCTTAATCTGGTTCTCGATGGAATTGCGAGGAGATGTTCGACTGTATCCGCACAACGCAGTGAACATTCGACATACTCATCACAACGAGGCGGACCAGCTTCATTGTTATATTCATTTCGATCATAGCCTTATACAGTTCATATCTATTTACAATATCGTAAGTGGCTTTAAAATCTATGAATAGATGATATGTGTTAAGCTGATATTCCCGTTTAATGTAACAAATACATTAAATTTGCATATTTCTTATATTCCTGACCGGTTTCAGATTTTCATTCATTTTCCGACTAAATTCAAGTTCATGCAGAGAGTTGACTTCAATATAGTGTTTCTTTTACACACGACGCTTGTTGGCTTGTCGTTGATTGTTTGTTGGTTTGTTGAATTTATTCTAACGATGAATAAAAATCCGAAATAGGTCAAGAATAAAATAAATATGCATACTACGACGGATAAAATACCAGATATTATCCAGCAGTGCGGACCCATCCACATACTGAAAAATACATTTAAATTTTAACGTCTCAGATTCTTCAGAAACAACTAAAAACAATTTATATCAGAAAAATATTACAAATAAAAGTGATAAGCTTATATCTGTTTGCAATTAGCATACCAAATTTAAAGGAAATCGTTATGGATGATTTTGAGAAAATTCTAAAAAAAAACTCAAACTCAAAACTCAACCTTGAAATCGCTCTTTCGGTTTAACCGATTTTCAAAGTCATAACTACTATTTTACTTCCGGTTGAATGTTTCAATTTTTTTAATTTTCTTTTTAAACCTTATTGTTATGTCCGCTGGTAGTAATTAAACGAAATCTCCAGTTTTTTCACTTTCTGCGATAAATAAATTGTAATGGAAAGTCATACCAATGTCAAAGTGGTTCCAGCCAGCTGCTATCTTAACAAAGGATGGCAGTAATAAAAGAGCAATTTATAACCAGCGACCTAGCAGACCGCCGTCTTCAAGACAATGCCGGCCAAACAAACAGCAAAGCCCTTTTCAATACTTTACATCAAAGCAAGCACCAATAAGGTTGGCCACTGACCTAAATAAGGTCAGCAAACTACGAAGGTCGCACAAGGATGCACACTAGGATAGATGTCTTGGTGTGAGTGTGGCCAACACCGATATATAAACTCTATCATATACAACGAGAGACCATTATATCTTATACGACGATACGAGCACATCCATATACATGAGCAGCAGTTTACGCGACTATACACAGTTTCATTAAAACTTATTATCTTTTACTAGTGCGTCTTAGTTCGTTTATTTTATCACACTAATTTATTACTTATTTATCTTCTATTTATTCCTAAGTATTTCGCTAGTTATTAGTTACCATTTATACGTTAAAATTATTGTTAAATACAGTTTATTTTTATAAAATCCGTATTGATAATTCGATGCACTAATTTCCAAAATCTCTCAACTAACTTCCGCCCTCTTCAAGACATCTACTACATCAGGAATCACATCAAACGATTCCATTATAAAATAAATACCCACTAGTTTTAGACACCAAATTCTTTGGAAATTGAAATAGCAAATGATGAGTGTGCAAAACTGCGCAATTATTTATTTTGAATTAGGGGGAAAAAATAGATAGATCTTCCAGTCAAAAATCTTTATTAAAATATAAATAGTGAAAAGAAAATCTCAATTTGTTTTGAGAACCCAAGCGAAGTGCAAACAGTAAAGAAATTACTGCATTTAGATTCTAATCAAATGATAAATAAGATTGGGCAATTCCTTTTTCGAACAGTACAAGCCTCCATTATATATACTGGGTCAGGTATAGTAAGGTAATAGCGTAGGGTTCTAAAATAGCCTAGATAGATAAGTCCACATCCTTGACTCTGTTAGTTCAGTGTAGGAACATTTAAGTAGATGGATGTGAGGGAGTGATTGATTGAGTTGTGTTGCATTGTGTGAGCTGGAACTAAATTAGATTTTGTTGGAGGACCAGCAGGAGGCGGACAGATGCCTTAAACCCAAAGCAGTAAATATCAAGCCCCCTGCAAGGGATGGCAGTAATTTTGAAGAAATGGTTAGGTGTCTCTTTTTGCAGTAACTTTTTGCATTGATTGGACGCAGATCGAACCCACTAGCACGGCAAATATATGCATCAGAGACATTTTCCGTGGTAGCCTGCTTCATTTTGTGGTCATCGACCGGTTTCGGGCGTTCGCCAATGTAGTGGAATCGTTTATTGGATGATCTGATCCCACCGTGATACCACCAGATGTAGTGGAATCGTTTAATGTGATTACCGAGGTATGTAGTAGATGTCTTGAAGAGGGCGGAAGTTAGTTTAGAGATTTTTGGAAGTTAGTGCTCGAGTTATTAACACGGATTTTATAAAAATAGACTGTATTTGAACAATAATTTAAACGTAAAAAATGGTAACTATTAACAAGAAATACTTAGAAATAAATAGAAGATAAATAACTAATAATTTAGAATGATTAAGATAAATGAACTAAGATGCACAACTAAAGGTAACAAGTATAAAATAAAAACTGAATAGGGACGCGTAAACTGCTGCTCGTACTGAAGTGTAATCGTATATTCCTCCCCTCTTCCAATGGGGCGAGTTTATATATTAGTGTTGGCCACACTCACACCAAGACATCTGTCCTAGTGTGCGACCTTGTGCGACCTTGGTTAGTTTGGTGACCACCGATTTAGGTCAGTGGCCAGCCTTAGCGGTGCTTGCTTTGATGACAGCAGCTGGCTACCGATTTAGGTCAGTGGCCAGCCTTAGCGGTGCTTGCTTTGATGTAGGGGTATTTACCCTTGGTTTGTTTGTTTGCCCGCGGCCTTGTCTTGAAGTCAGGCAGCTGGCTAGGCCACTAGTTGTAAATTATTCTTTCTTTGTTATTATTGTGAAGGTTTGACATTGCTATGACTTTGCCATGTCATTACACCGATCTTTAAGATGCGTTTATCAGACAGTGTGATAACACACACTTACACAGAGCAAATTCAGTTTATACACTCTGTATGTACTAAGTGTATAAACTGAATAAACTGTATATATAATATGTGTATATATACTGTGTATATATACTGTGTATATACTGAGTGTACAAACTGACTTTGCAAGTCTGTGCAAGACTGTGTTATCACACTGTCTGAGAAATGCATCCTGAAGATGGGCGAACGCCCCAAAATCGGTCGATGACCACAAAATGAAGCAGGCTACCATGGAAAATATATCTGATGCTTCCCAGCTCTGCGGAACCAACCACCACAACAAACAAATATATGCTGTGACGAATACAAACTCAGAGTCAGACTATAACACTATTAGCCTGCCAAGAAACATTTTTGACTAAATCTGCTTTTGCCATTATTCTTCAGTCCTCATCAAAATTTTCATACATATTTGCATCTGAAAAATTTTCCATACCCTAGTTGTGTTTATTAAGTATAAACATTCAGTAGCAATGTAATAAATTGTCGAACAGATAAATGTCATAGCTGGAATGATCTTTGCCAATAAGAACATTACTTGGGAACTGGAGACAAATATGCCTTGTAAAGTGTAAAATTGAATATCACTTTCATTGAGATATATATGACTAGTAAACTACCACGTACATACCTAATGATAATCACTAACGCAATAAACGTACTAAGGAAGTCAAAGAATGAAACCAAGAAATGAAATCTTATAAGGGTTTTAAATTACATGTCATTGTTAAACATTTCATTCAAGTCTTTATTTCGACTTCAACATAATTTTCTTCGTTATACGGCAATGTTTTGTTTTGTAACAAGTAAAAGCAACGCAAGTTCACAACCTAAATTAAGTTAGGTAATTGCTGTTTCATGTAAAGTTTGTATTACAACAGTGTTTGGTCTACGCTCCACTTTACTGACGTTCAACTATTCCCATTAATGGGAACCCTATTAAGCAAATAACACAATGCATACTGAAGGTACTTTATGTATTTAAAAAAAAAAAAATTAATTTGACCAGCCTTTATTTATAATAATGATTGAAACAGGTATAAGTTTTCTACATTAAGTTTAAACCGATAATATATATTTTGAAATCGCCTCATAAGATAAAAAAATGATCTAAGAATTGATTTGTTGTGAAATATTAGATAGCAGGGATAAGAGAGTTTGTGAGTATTGTGTATTTTATCAGGGATCCAAGCAAAAGTTTTCGTCAAAATCGGTCAACGGAAGTACCACTTCACTGTACGAGTTTTTTAGTTAATTGCGTTTTTCTCGAAAACGGATTTTCTTTAAACGTGCACATCAAGTATATTACACATATATAAAGCGATTCCCATTCATTAATGGGAATCCAATGATCTCCATTGAATCCAAACTGTGTCCTGAACCACGTGTTGAAGTTTTAAAGGAGCAAATTTTCCTTAAAATGGAAACAACACGTGGGGATCTAATTTTTTGAACTCTGTTGTTGGAGGGAGATTCATTATACAATTAACTAATCAAAATAAATTTGAAATTAAATTCAATAACGATTTAAACTATTATAATTTTAAATTAAGCGATTAAAATAATAAAAATTAAATATACATGAGCATAAAATACACATACATATACATAAAAATAACAATTAAAATAAGCAAACCAAATAAACAACCAAGCAATATATATGAGCAGGTTGTTTAATGACACTAAACATATTTTGCATTTCACCTTTCACAATTCATATACGCCTAAATACATGTATACCTAAATATGTTTTTTAAATTATGCATTTCACTCAACCTTTCACCTTTTTCACACAACATTCACATATACCATCCATGTACGCACGCATACTTAAATGTGGGTATTTAATTTTTTTTTTTTTTTTAACTGCAGATTTAAAACTAAACTAAAACTAAAATCTGTTTAAGAACTATTTGGTCCATGTATATTATCTGTATTGGTAATTGCGTTTCTATCGTTATTGTGGGAAGAGTGTTTTGAATAATGGTTCACTAGCAAATTTTGTCTGTTCTTTTATTAAGTTTGTGTCTTGTGTTTATATATTTCTAGTTGTTCTATTATGTCAAGTCGTCATCCTTTGTGGCCAGGATATATTAGTTTTCATCGTGGTGGCGATGTCATGGGGTTTGTGTTTGTTTGTGTTTGGCACAATTTGAGTCGATTTTGTTGTATTTGTATAATCTTATATGTTCGGTAAATCGTTTCCTGATTTTTCTGCCTGTCTGCCCGATGTAAATGTTGTCACAGGCCGGGAGATTTCAACTTGTAAACCACACTACTGTCATACATGTCAGTGAACTCAATAAGAGTGCGGATTTTGTTGCCTAATTTGTTGTCCCTTCCTAGTCTGGTCAAGGTGGGGATTGATTCATTTAATGTGCTTCTCTGCTCTTCGGATCCTATGAATCTATAATGATTCGGATCCCATTACACTACTGAACAGTTTTTCAATTTTGTTGCGATATTCTCTAAAAAAGCACTTTATACATTCTCTAAAGGAACACATTCTCTAACGACATTGATTGGAACACATTACTAACGAATTCTCGTGGTGTAAGCATGAGCAATTTTTTTTTAAATATCGAATTAAATTTTATATATAATTAAGGAATTTCAATTCTATTATTTTCTGGTATGATGATCAAAAAAAGAATTTGGTAGTTGCACAACTAGAAAGCTACATACTGTTATTGCTATAAATTAGCCAATAGTATATAGAGTGGTAGTGGGGGTAAAAGATGTTCTATTTCTATCTTATTACTCTAGTTACACGTGACTTGGTCTACCAATCACTTTCTTTACTCTAAAAGTATGTGATAAAGTAGAGTTAACGGAAAGGAAAACTGTAAGAACAGAAGTATGTATAATGTAAGTGAGAGATATAAAGGTACTATTCAAGTATTGAACAGTGGAGATATTCAAGTATTGAATGGCAAGACAGATAGTCGGTGATGTAGCATAGCTTTTCATACAACTTACCACTTACCGGAAATAACAGTAAGAAAAAAGTGAAAAGTAAGAATTGAAAGATGTAAAAAAAAAACAAATCATTTTCAAAAAGAAAGCAAACAGGAAGTTACTATGGTAACTATATGAAAAAAAAAAAATCTGATATGAAACACTCACACAACTTTCTCTTATTCCAGTTCTCACAAACTTATACACATTTTATAGTTTATGTACCAAATTTAATGAAATTCGTCGAAAACTGAAAAAAAAACTGTTCATTTTAAAGCGCACTTCCACCTTACTAATTTTCTTGAAACTCGGAATTTTGGCCATCTATTTATTTCTAATTAATTTTGTTTGGATGATAGAATTGTATTATAATCAATCATGATAGCACTTTAAAAAAAAACATACCCCACCCCTCCTATAAAAATGCCCTAAAATGAATATTCCCAGAGAAATATTTTAAATAAATGTATGTAGTGCTTTGCATTTTTAGTTTATATAAGAAGTTTCAAGAAAATCGACGGAGCCACTTTTTAAGAAAATCGCGAAAAAGTGAAAAAAAGGAAACAAAATCATTTAGTAAAGTGGTAAAGTAAACGCACTTTCGGTCATCCGTTTTTATTGAAACTAGGAATTTCAACAAGATATTCAATTCTAATTAACATTATTTAGATGACAGAATTGTCTATTAAAATGAAATAGCACTTTAGATCAAAACCTAACGCTACTCCTCCCCCATAAATCACTTACATGAATTTTCTCAGAGAAATGTTTCAAATAAAAGTTTTAGCTCATTGTACGTTTATTATTATTATTACTATTAATGTCTTTATTAATTATTACTTTTTTTACAAAATAGGAAGAACAAACAGTATACATAACTTGATAAACTAAAGACTACATCTTGGTCGGTAGACCGTCAGAGGAGTCGTTAATACAAGCTAACGAAATACAAATTATATTTATATAAATAAAATAAATATTTAAATTAAACTAGATGTTTCATTATACGCCATGGCAACTGAACATAACTGAGCGGAACTTGAAAATACAAACGAAAATTAATAAAAAATAAAACAAAATAAAATAATATATAAATAATTAAATACAATGTTCAGAGAGAATTATACAAAAGCTCAGCAGATAACAGTAATTCACAGAAAGACGTTAAGAAAATACATTCCTGCCTTGAAGGATAAATAAAAATAAACTTGCATTAAGACGTAATTCTTTTGGCTTTAGTACAAAAATATGACAGAGCCATCCAGTCTTTACCATTTAAATAGCGCATCATTTCCTCTCCCGTTAACTGTTGATTGGTAAGCCATTTCGCTCTTACACTAGACAGTCTTGGACAGATAGCGATAAAATGATACGTTCTATCATCCAACTCCAAATTACATAAGTCACAATAATCCCTGTCCTCATTACAAAAAGGTGAGTAACCAATACTTATCACACACCCCCTCGAGCTTTCATGATCCAGCTCTGGAGTTCCAGAGGTATATTACTAGTGAGGTAATGACGCTTCCCTAAGTTGAATTCCAACTCTCTGTATACAGGATAACGCTCATTCTCCTCAACACCTGCCCTAAATTTATTTTCAAGCTGGCATCGAACAGTTTCTCGAATTCGGCTGAGAACACTACTCCATTCATTCAAGTTGTTCAAGTTTAACTCCACTTGCAATCCGCATTCACTCAGTAATTTCTTTAAATCTGCATGCCAACTACCTGTAGCGTTTAGTTGAGCTATCAAATGTGAAACAAAATCGTCGTTGCATTTTTGAGAAAAAACGCAAAAAGTAAAAAATCCAACTAGTAAAGTGGTACTTCCGGTTGAGGAATATTGACAGATAACATACTGTCATCGCATGGAGATACCTAAACGGAATATCAAGTTTCAACTTCCTACGGTTTTTCGTTTTTGGGCTATGCTGTTCAAATACACACACACACACAGACCATTTGCTAAAAACCACTTTTTTGGACTCAGGAGACCTCAAAAAGGATATTTCCAGTGAAAACTCGATATTGAAAATTTGACACGATTATAATATTTCCTTTTACTAGGAGTTGAGAAAGTAATACTTCCTTTTACTAGGAGTAAGAGAAAGTAATACTTCCTCTTACTAGGAGTAAGAGAAAGTAAAAAAAATAGATTTTTCATTATTGATGTTTTCTAAGAAAATCTGGGTATAAAATTAGGTTAGAATACAATGAATTGAACAAAGAATCTAATTATCTTTTAAGCTTCCATGATCATTATTTGGATGAAATTACAATGTGGATTAAACGTCGATTAATGCGTGGTATCAACCTGAAAACTTGGGTATATATTGATATATATTTTTATTTATATTTTGTTGATAAAATAATATTTAATTTTATTTTAAAAGTTCCTCATTTGAAAAAGTATTTTAACGAAGAAGATTTATGTAATGCTTTGTCGTGTTTTTTTTTTTAGGATTTGCTGAAAGATTTATATTCTACATTTGTATTATGTGGCAATTTTTCGAATAAAATCGGGAGCTAAGTCTAAATCTCTAGTTGCAATTAAATACTAAAAAACAATATAATTTCAGTTAACTTTAATGTAATGTTTTATAAACTTCCCCTTTTTAATGGACAACATTATTATCTAGAGGTTACCAAGGTTTGACTATCCTTAAGTGAAAATAAAACACTGAGCATACTTAATCCATGGTTAAAATTTAATTAAAAAGTATTCTTCAGAACATGCTAATTATTATGCACAATTTTCAAATGTCTAATCATAATTTATAATAATTCCATTCTGTCATTAAACACACACACATAGTAAAATAACCTTATAACCTCCCTCACATACATACAATCAATAAACCAACAAGAGTGTCAACAGAAACATTACGTTGAAGTGAACACTCTACACAAACTTGATAAATTTACTCCTGACTATGGAAGAAAATCCGAAATCAGTCAGGAATAAAAGAAATATGCATACTACGATGGATAAAATACCAGATATTATCCAGTTTTGCGGACCCATCCCTCCCATATTCATTTAAAGCTAAACCGTCAAGATTTTTAAAAAGCGAAAAATTTAAAATTTATTTCATATCAATTGAATTCAGTTTCTATAAATTAAATCTGAACTGTAATAAATTAAATCGCGGTTAACAGATGCTTCTTTGGGCTTTGGAAGCACATAGACAGTCATCTGAGGGCAAGGCAGACGGAACTCCGACTTTATAAGACCCTGATCTGCCCAGTCTTGACATACGGCTCGGAAACCTGGACCACATCTAAGATAGATTAGAGAGGCCTCTTAGTTTTTGAAAGGGAAATACTGCGGCGAATTTTCGGCCCAGTACGCGTGGGACAGGAGTGGAGGTCTCGAACGAATCAGGAACTGTATACGCTGTTTAAAGAAATAGACGTGGTCAAATTTATGAAGTTGGCTAGACTTCAGTGGGCTGGACATGTGGTTGGGATGAGGGACGTGGACATTCCGTAAAAAGGTAATGAACGAGCATCTCAATGGTGCGAGGAGAGTGGGGAGGCCGAAGCTGCGATGAGAGTGGGGTGAAGCTGGATGGACAGAGTTGTGGTGATGCAAGATCGGTATTGAATATCACGAACTGGAGAGCAGGGGCATAGAACAGAACTGACTGGCGGAAACTGGTTGAGGAGGTCAAGACTCAGCTATTTGTTGTAGTGACATTGAATGATTATGATGTTGACATTTGAACTGTAATAAATTAAATCTGGTTGGCAACAATGTCATTTTAATGTTTATTATTGTTACTTAAAACTAAATCACTGGAGTTAAACAACTCAATTCATCGAAACATCTCGTGGTGAGTGTGATGGATACCAGAAATATAGAAATATATTTCATTTGAAATTATCAAAATTATGAAGAAAATGTAACATTCGCTGGCAAAAGGGACTATTCAGGTAGAAGACCGCTATTACCTTTTTGAGTTAATGAACTTGTTAGCATTGTCTACCCCTTCTTACAGGGAAAGATTTGAACTAAGAAGAGAAGGCATTCTTTTAAGACAGTCTGCATTCTGCTTTCAAACAAGAACAGTCTGAAATAGACATTCAATCAGAACACTTGTCTTTCGCTATCTTAGCATCAGTGCCAAGCCATAAGTTAAAACATAAGAGCCTAGTTTCAGTATATCAATAAGCATAATAATTGTGTATTGTAAAGTGCTTAATTTCTCTTAGAGAATACATCTATTTTAAAAACAGTATGATCCCTTGATTATTTCTGATACTTCTCTCTTAAACATATATCTACAACACATCTTACACCAATTACATTTCATGAGCATTAGTTTATAAGAACTTATCATAATATTATATTTGATTAAAAAAAAAAACACTATTATTTTAGAAGTACAAATAAAATATATTTATATATTTCATAAATACAAAAATAAATATTATTGGATTTTATGAACATTGTAAATTAGTTTGTATAATCAATATTAATTTAATTACCTTAACTAATATAAACCATAACAATGTAAGAATAGAATTTTGGACAACCTTGGGGGGCTGGGGGGGGGCTGGCAATATTTCAACAATATTGTTAGCACAAACAAGAACACTGGCTCAGAAACATTTGAATAGTACCATAATCCCATTGTTTTTGCTGAAAATGAAATCACTACAGTCCCCGTCATATTCCAAATTTGGGAAATCAGAAAGTTCTTTCTGTTACGAAACGGGTGATAAGGTTAGGAAAATTATTTGCATCATCGTCATGTTATGAAATTTAAATCGCTTGAATACCAATAGAACAAACTATACACAAAATATGGAGGTGTGTGTGTGTAATAAGAGTTATCAACTAAGAAAAGGAAAATATATGCTGTTTTTAAAAAATCAGTTCAATGAGAAAAAAGTATGATGAGAACAAGTTTCTATTGCTGCAATTTTTATAGTTATCATTGACAAAGTTTCGTCAAACTCAGAATTATTATGTTGTTGTGGTTGGTTCCGCAGAGCTGGAAAGTATCAGAGATACATTTCCATGATAGCTGGCTTCTTCTTGTGATCATCGATTGGTTTCGGACGTACGCCCATCATCAGGATGTTTTTTTTTGTTGCCAAAAACAGTATGATAACATATACTTTGCAAAGAGCAAATTTAGTTGATAACACTCAAGAAGTTGTGGCAAAATAATCTACAACCTTTTAAACTGTTTTGTATATAGGTCCTTTATATTATCCGTTCCTGAACACACTCTTTTAAAACAATGCTATAATCGTCTTTTTGGGCTGAGAAATAATAGCTTTATACCGTTCAATTGGGCTGCATCACTTGAAGGAGTTTTGGGTATTATAGGGGCTCAGGATGTTTGGGATCGACAAGGTGCTCATTTTGTTCAAATTAATCTAAGAGATATGAAGGAGAAACTAAAAAACAATTTTGTAAGTTTGGACATAGAAAAAGTTATATATTCAAAATATAATAGTATTTTTAGAAACGTGAGCTCTTTGGGTCAAGAGGAGGAATATTTAAAGAGGAATAATATCAAAATATTGAGACTGTTATGTCAACTCCGTTTATCTTGTGACAGTGGCCCTTCTATTTATATAAACAAGCAGAAAATTCAGTTTTGCCCAGATAAATTTTGTCCAACCTGTACGTCAAATAGTTCTGATAATCTGCAACATTTCTTTTGGCTCTGCCCTTTCTATGAACGGTTACGTCATCAATATCTTTACATTCATTCCTCTGATACCTGTGATCTATCAATATTATTCTCGACTAAATGTGTCATTAAACAAAAACATTTATACTTGTTTACAATGAACGCTATCAACAAAAGAAATAAATTAAAAAATTGTTTACTATCCTGATTGTTGTTAACTTATATTATACTTATGATCAAAACACTTTCTCTTATTATCTTTGCATTTGTCTTTTAATTAATTGAGATATTTTTGTTTAGTTAGGCAGGATATAGTGAATGTTTTTGTTTAGTCTTTAGTCAAAAAAAAAAAAGGGGAAAAAAAAAAAAAATTTGTAAATACAAGTACTTTGTTTTAGTTTCCTTGTTTAGAGAAGTTTTAGTTTATTTTCTTATGTTTATGTTGCTTTATATGTGTTAATATTCTTAACATTAATTTTGGTACTGTCGATGGTTTATAATAATTACACTGTTTGTAATAAAATAGTTAAAACTAGTTAAGCCAACTCTCTTTGTAAAGATTGTATAATCTTAACAAATAAATAAATAATTCATTCATTCATAATTCATATAGGTCCTTTAAATTCTACATTTGAACATGTTTCCTCTCACAGGTGTATAAAATTGATTTTAAAAATTTTTCTTCCGTACTTTTAGGTCAATTGGATTAAAATTATTGCTGAATATTTAGTTATCATCAATACTTTTACAACTAGGGCGCTACATTATAATCAAAAGAAGAAGGCCTTCCCATTGCTCCATTCTTTAAAACTCGGAATTTCAGCAATATAATTATTTTGCCTTTAACAACCATAAATGCTCAAATCAATGGCGGAGTGCGTTAGCCATTAGATTAACGTGTGAGGGCAAAGCCGGTGTTGGCCCAGCATCATGAGAAAAAGTGGGGAGTTACAGTTAGTAGCAAAGACCAAAACTACAAGGCGTTTATTATCAACGCCTCTTGCAGGAGTAAGCAAAAACAAAAATTAAATATTAAGTAGAATATTTTGGATGCATTGTTCGGAAGAGAAATACTTCGGTTAGGTAACTTTAGATTTACTGAACACTGTATATATTAAGTATGACAAAATGACAAACACTGCAAGGACTTTACACTGTTATATTATTTCAGAGAAGAGAGAGAGAGAGAGAGAGAGAGCGTGGTAAGTGAAAAGAGAGTGACGGACTGACTGGCAGAGTGAAAGTACGTTGTATGTTTTCGGATAAGGGGGACGAGCTCGCGAAAGACGGCTGCTCGCGTTCTCCTCAAGAACAACTACCAGCCACAAATAGATCAGATCATGTTGATCATCAACTTATCTGTAAAAGAAGTAGTGAGGACGTCTGGGAGGCGGCTGCCGTTGGCAAAACATGGGAACCGACTGTCGCATCCAACACCATCCCCAAGAACCTGCCGAGAGACGTCACGGTGAAGACCTTCTGGATCGCTACCTGTCATGATTTCCTGCAGAAGCATCTACACTGCCTTGGTTTTGTTGACTCCCCACTATGTCCCCTGTGCATGGAAAGCAAAGAGACGGCCAAACATTCCTTAGCTGCAGTGGCCTGGAAGCCAAAGACCGAGACAACAGTTTGCAAGGACGAGCCAGACTCTACTGGATGACACGGCGTCAAATGGCCGAGCGGCCACAGACGGGCGTTGGATTAAGAAGAAGAATTACAGTCATACATATATAGCGGCTGTACTCTCTCTTGAACCGCTCCTTCCAGTTCCTAGATGCGCTCCATAGTTTGCCCTTCCTACAAGTTTGAGAGAGAATTGCAGTGATCTTTGGGTGGGGAGTGATTTCATCCCATTACATCCCCTCTATCTTGAACCTTTCCTTCCAGTTCCTAGATCCGCTCCATAGTTAGCCCTTGCTACAAGTTTGAGGGAGAATTGCAGTGAATTTTGAGTGAGGAATGATTTCAACCCATTACAATTACTTAAATGCAAGACGGCAATTTGTGAACTTATTTGAACTTCCTGAATTAAATTTAATGAATAATAATTTAATCAAATTTAATAATATTTAAATTAAATTGGCTGATGCAACATAAGTTAATTTATGGTAGGCAATAGCAGAAAGAGCAGTTGAGAGAATCTTTCGCCTATATAAACCAAAAAATTGGCTGAATGGTAAATAAACTTTACCAGCGCGTCCACTCAAGGGTGAAACGAAAGTTAAATTTACTTTTCAATAAAATCAATAAATACCATTGTTGTTTATTTACCCCATTTTCTGTGTTGTTTTTTTTTTTTTTTTACCTCAATATTTAGCGAGTTTCTAAATTTAGCCATTGTATTACAGCTTGTATATTGTATAACTCAATAAACAACTGGACTTATTTATTTCATATATGTAATAGCCTTTGTCCAATATTAATGTATTCCATCAGTTCTATACGGTTATGTTTTATAAATTTTTAGCTTACAAAAAGTTCCTTCATAATGTTTACTTTTACCATTGTTAATTTCTTTATTTTCTTATTATAATTATTATACGAGGTTCCTTTGTTAAATTTTGTCAGGTTTCTCTCCTACTCTCAACTACAAATTTTTACTTCTTTCTTACAGATTTTCTAAATTTGTTATCAATGATTTAGGACCAATATTGGTGGCTTAATGAAGGTTTTTTTTTACATAAAAACAAGTGAATATAAACGACCCACCTGCAGTCAAACAGTGACTTACTAAATAAGTTTGAAGAAGTAATACAAGCAGAGAAAAAAAGAAATCCTTGGCGCCGATTTTGTCTTGGCAATGGACTAGCTTACCTAGGCTTATAGGAGACATTGATTTTCCCTTTTACTTTATCTTACTCTTAGTAAGAGGAAGTATTGTAATCGTGTCAAATTTTCGATATCGGTTTTCACCGGAAATATCCGTTTTGAGATCCCCTGATCCAAAAAAGTGGTTTTTAGCAAATGGTTTGTGTGTGTGTGTGTGTGTGTGTGTGTGAAAAGCATAGCTGAAAAACGAAAAATCGTAGAAAGTTGAAACTTGATATTCCGTTTAGGTATCACCATGGCATCTGCCAGTGGGTCTTCTGTCAAAATTCTTCAACAGGAAGACCACTTTACTTGTTGGTTTTTTTTACTTTTTTGCAATTTTCTCAAAACTGGCTCCAACGATTTTCTTCAAACTTTATATATCAACTATACATTTAAAGAGCTACAACTTTTATTAGTAACATTTCTCCGGAAAAATTCATTTAAGGGCACTTTTAGTGGAGGAGTGGGGTTAGGTTTCCATTTAAAGTGCTATTTCAGTTTATTAAACAATTCTATCATCTAAATAATATTAATTGCAATTAAATATGATGTTGAAATTCCGAGTTTCAAAAAAAATCGGATAATCGGAAGTGCGTTTACATTACCACTTTAATAAATGATTTTTTTTTTCACTTTTTCGCGATTTTCTCGCAAAAATGACTCCGACGATTTTCTTGAAACTTCCTATATCAACTAAACATACAGATATCTACAACTTTTATTTAAAATATTTCTCTGGGGAAATTCATTTAAGGGCAATTTTGGTGGTAAGGTGGGGTTATGTTTTTCTCTAAAGTGCTATCATAGTTGATCATACAATTCTATCATCCAAACAAAATTAATTAGAAATAAATAGATGGCCCAAAATTCCAAGTTTCAAAGAAAATTAGTAAACCAGAAGTGCGCTTTTACTGGACAGTGTTTTCTCAGTTTTCGGCGAATTTAATTAAATTTGGTACAGAAACTATAAAATTTGTCAATTATAATTTTGAGAATTGGAGTAAGAGAATGTTGTGTGAGTGTTTCATACCAGATGATTTTTTAACCTAGCACCAACTCTTTTCATTGTCTTAGAACTGTTCCTTTGTCCCCAAAGAAATCCTCTATTCTGAGAAATTATTCCATTACGAGTCCGAAGGGAATATATTGTTAAATAAGTTACTACTAGAGGGCGCGCAGTATATTATCAACAGAATTTTTATGCTACTTCAATACAATTTTAAAACACATATATATTGCCTGAATATTCGCTTGAATAATGTCTGGACATTACCATTTATTGCAATGGATGTTTATTTTTATAAAATATAAATATAACCCAGAAACACTGTGGAAATGAATAAAAAATATTTTGTGTGAAATATGAATCAATCGGATCTGATTACATCCAACCACTTTATTGAACTTCCACTACTGAAATAACTTCTTCTTTTTTTTCAATTTTTGTATTTATTATTTATTTATTTATTGCAACAACTACGGTTTCAAATACAATGAAAAATGACCTTCAAACGTAGGATTTTTATCACCTCGATGGCTGTGAATGTTAAATCATTCACAGAGAAAACACTGAATAGTTTCAAAAATGTTTACGAGTATTGGGTTGCCAACTTCCAGTTCACCGTTTTATCCATTGTTTGTTGAATCTGTCTAACAAGAGGCAAGATAGCCTTCTTAAATCGTTCCATGGGGTTAATTAATATAATTACAACTATTTACGTGTATTTAAATACAAATAGAATGGCACTTGTTGTGGTTGCAGTTGGTTCCGCAGAGATGGAAATCATCAGATGATATTTTCGGTGATAGCGTGCTTCTTTTTTGTGGTCATCGACCGGTATCAGGTGTTCACCTATCATCAGGATGTTTTTGTCAATACAGTGTGATAATATAGACTTGCACAGAACAAATTTAGTGGTATAATACGTGATTATCAAATAACATGCTTATTTATTTATTTATTTCATCAATAAACAGCCTATGCCATGTGGTTGAAGTCATAACATAAATTAAATTTGTACATTAAAATAAATAATCGCGTTGTGGACGTCATCGCTACCTCCCTTGAGCTGAAACAGTACTGCCCGGGTGTTTTCCTGGACATATCGCAAGCTTTCGACAGGGTATGGCACCTAGGGCTGCTGTATAAGCTCAAGGGCGTCCTGCCTGCAACCTATTATCTTGTCCTCAAGTCCTACCTGTCCGACCGTTTCTTCCAAGTAGTCCAAGGTGCATCATCCTCTCCTATTTATCCCATTCTTGCAGGAGTTCCTCAGGGAAGCATTCTTGCTCCCCTCCTCTACACACTATTTACGGCTGACCTACCAACTCACCCAAACACTATCACCTTTACCTATGCCGATGACACGGCAATCCTTTCTCCAAACATAGATCCTATCGTGGCAACACGAACCCTGCAATCCCATCTTCACATCCTCGAACCCTGGCTTCGGCAATGGAGGATTGAGGTAAATGAATCCAAATCTAAACCTGTAGTCTTCACCCTAAACAAAAAAACACTCCCTTCTCTTTACCTGACCAATATTCCTATCCCTCCTGCGAACCAAGTACGATTTCTTGGCCTACATCTAGACAAACGACTAACGTGGAACCCTCATACTAGACTCAAACGAACTGACTGCAACTTCAGATATAAAATGTTGAAACGACTACTTGACAAACGCTCTAAACTTACTTTACTGAACAAAAAGAGACTCTACACTGCCCTGATAGCCCCAATATGGACATACGGAATCGAACTTTACGGTACTGCTAAACGATCCAACCTTAACCGTCTCCAAACCCTACAATCCAAAATCCTGAGAACCATCCTCAATGCTCCTTTCTATATCTCCAATCATACTATCCATTCCGATTTAAACATACCATTTGTCTCTGACCTAGCCCAATCCCGCTACACAAAATTTCATACCAAACTATCCTTCCATTTTAATCCCCTAATCCGTGACCTATCCTCAAGAACACTTCCTTCAAATCCTCATCGAAGACTAAAGCGGAGGTGGCCGCGCGATCATCTAAGTGCAGAACGGCGGCCTCCTAGGATGGCTGCTGTGTAAGATTGCCTTCTTGGCGAACTAGCGGCTCCCATCACTGGATGGTCGCCGTTCACATCGCTCATGCCAATTTGTATATATATTTATTTATATGTACAATATTCATACATCAATTTTGCTTGTTGTATATATGTACAGTTGCAGAAATAAAGTAAAAAAAAAAAAAATAAAAAAAAAAATAAATAATGTAAGTCAAGCAGTAAAATTTAAACACAACAATATAAAATAAACATAGGTAGAACAAACAATTTGTATATAGAAATAGAGGCAAAACTTCATTTAATTTCATTTAATAATGTTTTGAAATATGACAATTTCACTGAGAAGTCCAAATTATTATTGATGTGTGCATTCCATTCCCGGCATATTATTGACAGAATGTTCATGTGAAAGAATAGGTTTGTGCTATGATGAGGAACTGCAAACCTATAGGAATGTCTTAAGCGGATGGGAGATACATGGAAGGGGATGTCATCCAGAATTTCAGAACATTCGATTGTATTAATGATCAGTTTATAAAGGAATAACAGATTAGTCTTCAATCTCCTTATTTCTAAGGAATCGATGTCTAATTTAACGTGGGGGAACTTCCTTATGTAATATATGACAAATAGCCCTTGTATAGATTCAGTCTATCAATGTCGCTCTGTGTACATGGGTTCCACACCAGTGTACTATATTCTAAAATACTTTTAACAAATGACGTATAGACCACCAAAATTGCTTTAGGGTCGTCGAGCTCTCTTGTTTTCCGGATCACAAACCCCAGCATCCTGGAAACTCTTTTGCAGGATATAGATTAATTGTTCAACAACATATTTATTTATTTATACTATCTTAAGATCATTCAGCTCGTATTTTATCATTAATTATTCCAGAGCAGTCCACGGCTGACACAGTAGTCATTTGCTTTATTCTACACTCAAAGTACAATTGAAATAAATAATAAAAAAGTAAGACAATGTAGGTAATTAATTATCAAATTTAATCCTCTTCAAAGACGTAATTTAAGTAATTCATCTCCAATTGTTGGATGTTCCCATTTTTAAAAGGAACAATGTTCACCAGCCAGTTATCAACGAACCCCCTCTCTTAAGGTAGTTAGGTCTAACAAAAACACTTTTTTAAAAACCAGTGCATCAATTAATTTTGCTCTATGCAAGTCAATGTTATCACACAGTTTTGACAAAAATAACCTGATAATAGGTGAACGCCCGAAACCGGTCGATGACCACAAAAAGAAGATTAGAAATAACAGATTAGTCTTCAATCTCCTTATTTCTAAGGAATCGATGTCTAATTTAACGTGGAGGAACTTCCTTGTGTAATATTTGACAAATCGCCCTTCTATAGAAGTTTGAATAAGGTTCCTGGACAAGCCGCAAAGGGTTCGGGGCCTATAAAGGTATCCTGCGAACCCTCTCTCGCTAGGGCATCCGCCCTTTCATTGCCCAGAAACACCGCATGTCCCAGTACCCAGGCGAATATGAGTTTGTTCCGAACACCCACCTAGGTTATGGTAAATAGGCTATCCCACACCAGTCTTGAGACTATTTTGTGTGAAGAAAGTGCCTTCAGGGCTGCCTGACTGTCGAAGTATATGGCCACTGTTCTACCCACTATGCCTTGCCTTATAATCTCCCTAGCGCAGTGTTGTAACGTCACGACTTCAGCCTGAAAGACCGTGGCGTACTTCCCTACCTAGGCTGGCCCTAATCTTAACTGTAGGCCTGCCTCCGTAGGCCCCAGATACCGTATATCACCGTAGACCGTATACCAAATCGCGTTACCGAACACGGAGGGGGTCACAGTCCCATTCGCCTCTGCTCGGTATAATATAATTGTATTAACTGCACTAGAAAAAAATTAATAGAGTTTTTCCACACCAGATTTTTTTTCCTAAATAATAAGAATATTCACTTTTATATTATTTTCTATTTCAGAAAATTTATTCTAGTTTGAAAAAATATGATCTACAAATGTGTAAATTGTAAGAAAACTAACTTTTATCGAATACACTCACACACAAGCGTGATATATAAATATGTAAGTATACTTATACACAAACAAGTGATACACGGATAGATAAATATAAATACTACCACTGTTGACCCAGATGTGAATAGATTTCCCAAAAGTGGGAAGTTAGTTTCCGGACCGATCATCCTGTACAAATCCCATATGGGTCAAGTTCTCAAACATTGCTATCTTACAGCATCTTGAGAATGTATTGTAGACGTTCCGGGGGGGGGAGACATGGATTCTGGTAAAAAGTTAAGTTAAGAGAGGGTGACAAAAGAAAAGAAGATGTCATATATTGACCTAAATTCTATTTGACAATAAAGTTCTCTCTCTCGATTGTCGAAAATAACCTTACCGTATAGAATATTATTAATTTATATTTTATTTTTGCACTTTCTCTATGAGTGGGGGGAGGAAGGAAGGGGTTTTCAAAGTTTATTCATTTCAAAGGTTTTTATTAATTAAAAAAGTATTAAGAAAAGAATCCGCTTATTGAACAAAACTTGTACCTTTTATAAATCGACAAATTATATTGCACCATTATTTATACTTAACAAAAATAAATAAAAAAATATTAAGAAAATTGAATATATTTTCCTGGTTAACAGATCGATAACTACGCTCCGTATTTACGCTTGTGTTTCCTTTATACTTTCCTCAGATTCCTGGTAACAGGAATTATATAGCAATCGTACAAAATTTTCAACTTGAAGTATTCCACCGGGAATATATGTTTCCGTGGTATCCTGAGCGTGTATGACGACAAATCGCAGAAAGCTCAAAAACATTGTATTCCGTTTGGAATAACTATAGATTACATTAGATTAGAAACGGTAAGGGTGGGCCTCATTCCATTGCGACCATCAATAAATGATCTATTGTGGATTCCCTGAAAATTATATCACATCCCTTAGCTTCGTCCTCTTAATCAGGCCTAGCAAAGCTGAGAGCAGCACCGCCATGAAGCTCATAGCTTCGGAATTGCTTGTACCCCAGTTGAAGAAACTTTATCCTCACTAAGACGGCACACTCACGGGATTTCCTTCTCGGCCTTGTAGAATCGGCGACCGCGTTATCTGCATGTACCTATGGAAATTTAAATATATTTCGACTATGGCTCAGTAGATCCCTGGTAAATTTAGACAAATGTCTCTTATCCCATTAGCGCCCAAATTATTTTTTTTCACACAATTACTATTAACTTGATAAGACATCATTTTAAATTAGTAGATGGAAGAATTTATCTCCATTCAGGTGGTTTACCTGTTTCCGAAATAATTGGTGTCCTAATTTGAGGACGCTGGGCTTTTATGACTGACATTTAAGGAAATCTTAGGATATCAATATTTGTTTTGGAAATGAAGAAAAAATGATTTTTTTTTTTTTTAAATTATTTATTTATTTTTACAATAGTTAAAAATATAAACCTAACATTGTTTTTGATGATATACAGGAAAGCATGCGACGCAATGCGTCACATCTCATTTTCCACAATATTCCTTGACAATTTGCTTTTTGGCATCTTCTTTCTTTGCCACTTTTCATTATTAAGTGGTTTCTCCCATCGTATCATATATCTTCCGAAAACTCTTGTTTAAAAGAACAGGGTACTGCAGCTACTGGTCGCCCTAATGACATCCTATGACAATTGGCTTTTAAGTAAACATTTCGGTTTGTACCTTCTAAAAACTTGTATTGTAACAACAGTTCTCCGCCCGGCCACCAGGTTTGCACCAAGTGGACCTTCACTAGGGAGGCACACCCCCACTACACTAGGACTCTCCTATTCCACACTACAGAGGGGAGAACTTTCACCGACTAGACCCGCCTATTGGACACCATCCCTACCACCTCAGAATCGTATATAAAGGGCTACCCAGGGCCAGAATAGTCGAGAAGTACTCAGCGATTAGAACCTTTTCTAATAGTTTTGGCGCTAGCTAGGCAGGCCCTTAACTGACTTCTCCGAGCATCTGCGCTAGGCAAGAGAGCCAGGCCGTTTGCTCATCCAGCGATCACCGTTTCAGGACATCTGCGCTAGGCAGGAGAGCCAGGCCGTTTGTTCATACAACGATCACCGATATAACATTTGCGTTAGGCAGGAGAGCCAGGCCATTCGTTACCCAACGTATTATTAGTCGTTGTCAAGACTAGATAAGTAGTGTGCGCTAGGCAAGAGGGCCAGGCCACTCTACTCGACGAGCGACGATTGACAATCTGTGTCACTCCCTGAGCGAACAGATTGGTCATAGCAACCATTTACTGTATATATGTTTTTCAGAATATATGTAACATTTTACTAAGTGTGCTTTGACATTTACTGGGTGTATTTTATTTGCAGATCACGAATCTTAGTTCACCACAAACCCGTGATATTTATTCTGTAGGAACGGATCTTATTATCCTTACTAATAAATCCTAACTGCAAGAAAATCTATTACATATAATAGCACCCCACCAGGGGAGTTGTTATAGTATACAATTTTTCGGGTCATTTTTATTTTTATGTAATATGTAACCATTTACTAAAGTCATATTTGTGGCACGAATAAACAGACAGCAATACCACTTTCTCCCTCTCATACTTATGTGGTGTGTCTCTAAATACCAGTCATAGCTGATCAACACCTCCCATAAATTTATTATAGTTGCTGAATAGCTTAGGCTGATTTATTTGGACTCTTATTGTGTTTTTGTTGCTCCACATGGTGACGGCAATTTAGAGTGCTACAGTTACCGGTCTGTTTTCGTTCCACTTCCTCTTCCTTCTGACTTCCTCCTCATCAGACAATTTATCAGGATCAGGTGGTAGTGCTATTAAGTCAGCTTCTACATACTCAAAAAATAAATACTCATGAGCTTCCACAATTGTTTTACTTTCTCTTACTCCTAGTAAGAGGAAATATTGTAATCGTGCCAAATTTTCGATATCGAGTTATCACCGGAAATATCCGTTTTGAAAAAATCGTACGACCGGAAATGCGATTTTTACTAAAATGTATTTTTCAGTTTTCTGGTATTTTTTTTACTTTCTTGCAATTTTCTCAAAAATGGCTCCGACGATTTTCTTTACACTTTGAATATCAACTATACATGCAAAGATCAACAACTTTTATTTGAAACATTTCTCTGGAAAACTTCATTTAAGGACCTATTGGTGGAGGGGTGGGGTTAGGTTTCCTCTGAAGTGCTATCATAGTTGATTATACAATCCTACCATCCAAACAAAATTAATTATAAATAAATAGATGTCCAAAATTCTGAGTTTCCAGAAAATAAAACCGGAAGTGCGCTTTTACTAAACATTTTTTCTCATTTTTCGACGAACTCCAACGAATTTCATCAAATTTGGTACACAAACTATAAAATTTGTAATTACAATTTTGAAAACTGGAGTAAGAGAAAGTTGTGTGAGTGTTTCACACCAGATTTTTTTCAGATAAACTAATTGACTGAAGAAGAATTTTTATTTTTCTATGCCCGATTCTAGGGTTCTGCAGGCCGTAACATGTGTTCTAGCAGTCCAATAAAGTTTACTAAGTAATAAATAAGGATCGTCAGTGGCGCATTCGGCACGCACGTCGTCCAGTCCTGAGCAAGTAGAAACGTGGTTCTGGGTCATACATTCTTTAAGGCAAAATCGATGAGTTCACTACCTCAATGTGGTGGAGATAGCTCTGTAGGAAGTCGTGGCCTCTGTGGTTGCTGTAAAGTTTGCCACTTCTACCTTAAGTGGCAAATAATGCGGTAGCGGCTGTTCTATCAACTTGGCCCAAGCTTTCTCTTCGGCTAGCTTTTTACATTCTCTTACTACCAGTAAGAGGAAGTATTGTAATCGTGTCAAATTTTCGATATCGAGTTTTCACCGGAAATATTCGTTTTAAGGTCCCCTGAGTCCAAAACAGTTGGTTTTAGCAAATGATGTGTGTGTGTGTGTGTGTGTGTGTTGTGTGTCTGTGTCTATATGTAAACAGCATAGCTCAAAAATGAAAAACCGTAGAAAGTTGAAACTTTATATTCCGTTTAGGTAGCACCATGGGATCTGCCAGTATGTTATCTGTCAATATTCCTCAACCGGAAGTACACATTACTAGTCGTTTTTTTAATTAATTTTTTTGTGCAATTTTCTCATAAATAGCACCGACGATTTTTCTTCAAACTTGGCATATCAACTACTCATACAAAGAGCTACAACTTTTATTTAAAACATTTCTTTGGGAAAATTCATTTAAGAGCACTGTTGGGAGAAGAGTGGGGTTAGGTTTTCATCTAAAGAGCTATTTCAGTTTATTTGACAATTCTGTCATCTAATTAATGTTAATTAGAATTAAATATGTTGTTGAAATTCCGAGTTTGAAGAAAATCGGATGACCAGAAGTGCGTTTACTTTACCACTTTACTAAATGATTTTTTTCTCACTTTTTCGCGATTTTCTCAAAAAATAGCTCCGACCATTTTCTTGAAACTTCGTATTTAAATTACACATACAATCATCTACAACTTTTATTTAAAATGTTTCTCTGGGAAAATTCATTTAAGGGCACTTAAACATTGGAGGGGAGGGATTATGTTTTTCTCTAAAGTGCAATCACAGTTGATTGTACAATTTAGCTCCAAAATTAATTAGAAATAAATACATGGCCAAAATTCGGAGATTCAAGAAAATTAGTAAACCGGAAATGCGCTTTTACTGAACAGTTTTTTTTTTTTATAGTTTTCGATGAAATTCATTAAATTTGGTACATTAACTATAAAATCTGTCAATTATAATAATTTTGAGAACTGGAGGAAGAGAAAGTTGTGTGAGTGTTTCACACCAGATTTTTTTTAAATTTCTTTTGAAATGAGAGCAGATTGCTTTGATGCTGAAAGAATAACGAAGTTGATTCATGACTGAGAAGAAGATGAAATAATTAGTTGTGAGTTAATAAATGTAATTAGTATAAGATGAAGAAGTATCAAAGATGAAAAGTAATAATCTGTTCAAATAGTAAATATCTTCAACAGACGATTTTGATGGATAATTTAAGGAATGCATATAAATAGTACATAACGCCTCAAAAGAGGAGTAATAAATAAACGATAAATTTAATCAGAGACATTTTCCGTTTCTGCTGTAGTCATCGACCGGTTTCGGGCGTTCGCCCATCTTCAGGATGCGTTTTTCAGACAGTGTGACAACACAGACTTGCACAGAGCAAATTTACTTTACACACTGACTGGTGTTTTTATCTGTATTAAAACTAAACTCTTAAACTAGGTCAAGGGGTATGGTCAGCTGGGTGGGAAACACGTGTTTGGGTTGTTAAAGAGCAAATTTTCCTTACAATGGAAACAACACGGTGGGTCTAATTTTTAAACTCTGTTGTTGGAGGGAGATTTAACTTTACAAAATAAAATATAAAATAATTTAAATTAAATAAAATAACGGTTTAAACTAACATCATTTAAATTAAGCGATTTTTTATAATTAAGTTTTTTATAATTATGCATTCCAGTCATTATTTCACATTTTCACACAACATTCACACACCTAATGCCTTTAACAACCCAAACACGTGTTTCCCACCCAGCTGACCACACCCCTTGACCTAGTTTAAGAGTTTAGTTCTAATACAGTTAAAAACACCAGTCAGTGTGTAAACTAAATTTGCTCTGTGTCACACTGTCTGAAAAACGCATCCTGAAGGTGGGCGAACGCCCGAAACCGGTCGATGACCACAGCAGAGCTGGCTACCACGGAAAATGTCTCTGATGCTTTCCAGCTCTGCGGAACCAACCATCACAACGACAAATTTAATCTTGAAATGATTCATAATTATGGCTTCCTTATTGCAATAAATCATTAATTACATAAAAAGTATGCAACAGATAAAGTTGGTAACAAAAAACCAACAACTTTAACAAGCATAAGAAAACACAACTTTTTGAATTTAAATTCAAAATAATAAACTGTAACTTTAAATTTAAACTATATATAAAATAGACAAAAATAACAGAGCAAAACTTTACACATGTTTGTCGTAATACAGTTAAACATCAAACCTTCGTAACTAACTTTAGCAAAGAAATATATACAATACAAACAAGAAGACAAAGTGTGCAATCTTCCAAATAGTCTTACTTTAAATAATAAGATAGCTCAAGTACAAATATGACTGTACATTGTTAGGAAACAGGAAACAAAGTGTACGGTGCCTGTTAGTGTATGCTTCCATTACTATTCTAATAAGAAGTGGAAATAACATTCTATCTGGTATAATAAGCAATTGTTATAAACAAATAAAGTAACTTGTAGATGTAGTGAAATATTTAAATTTTACTTGTAGTAAAGTAAAAGTGTATCCGTAATTTCATGCAACTTATTTCAAGGTAAATAATTATTCAACAACTTTTCATTGTTTAATTTAATAATAATAAACTTTTCTAATTTCAATTTATTTACGGAAAATACTAACAACAACTTTGCTATCCACAACAATGCATCATAATGCAGATATAGATCAGGCTCCAAAACAACAAGACAAACTAGAAAGTAATTTGTGTTTACAAGTAAACAAAAAGTGGAAGGATCAGATTATGCGACCAGATGTACCCTAACTATAATGAAGGAAGCGTGTACTAGAAGATGATCATTAGCCATTTTTTTCAATTTTCTAATAAATGCTCAAATGATTTTTCAATAGTAGCCATCATAATAGCAATAATTTCTTAATCAGAAGAAATGTTTTGAGAAATCTGGGGGAAGGATTAATCGAAAAACACATGAAAAAAAAAATTAACTGATGCGAAACACTCACACAACTTTCTCTTACTCCAGTTCTCAAAATTATAACTGGACAAATTTTATAGTTTGTGTACCAAATTTATGTCGAAAACTGAAAAAAAAAAAAACTGTTCAGTAAAAGCGCACTTCCGCTTTACTAATTTCCTTGAAACTCGGAATTTTCGTTAACTTTTTATTTCTAATTAATTTTCTTTGGAGATGGAATTGCATAATCAACTATGATAGCACTTTAGAGAAAAACATAACCCCAGCCGTCCCCTAAAAGTGCCCCTTAAATGAATTTTCCCAGAGAAATGTTTTAAATTAATCTTGTAGATCTATGTATGTTTAGTTTATATAAAAAGTTGCAAGAAAATCGTCGGTGCCATTTTTTGAGAAAATCGCAAAAAAGTAAAAAAAAAAAAAAAAACTAGTAACGCGGTACTTCCGGTTGAGGAATTTTGACAGATAACGTACTGTCAGTTCCCAAGCTGATACCTAAACGGAGTATCAAATTTCAACATTCTGGGGTTTTTCGTTTTTGAGCTATGCTGTTCACATACACACACACACAAAGACCATTTTCTAAAAACCACTTTTTTGTACTTAGGGGACCTCAACACGGATACTTGCGGTGAAAATTCGATATCGATAATTTGACACGATTACGATACTTGCTCTTACAGGAAGTAAGAGAAGGATGGTCCCGTATATCCCGTTCTAGTTGGTAGGGAAGTAGAGACTTCGTATAGAGCGGTTACGTACTTGGGTATAACCAGCCATGTCAAGCTAAGCTTTGGAAGACATCCAAGAGGCTGCCGATAAAGCTGCGGGTGCAGTAGCGCGTCTGTCAAGGTTGATGACCAACTTGCGAGATCCAAGGGCGAGTACTCGCAAGATATTGATGAGTGCTTCCCACTCTGTGATGTTGTACGGCGCAGAAATTTGGGCAAGAGCCTTGCGAAAAAAAGGTGTATAAGAAAAGGCTCGCGCGGGTGCAGAGGCTGGGCGCATTCCGGATTGCCTCTGCTTACTGCACCGACTTGGTAATAGCTGGGGTTATACCTATTGCTCTCCTAGCTCAGGAGCGTGTAAGAATCTATGCTAGACGGGGAAAGAATAATCGCTTGGAAATAGCTAGGGAAGAGCGAGAACGTACCATGGCAGCGTGGCAAAAAGAGTGGGATACGGAGCGCCGAGGCCGCTTGACCGCTATCTATATTGATTCCAGACATTTGAAGCTGGGTAGGTAGAAGCTATGCCGAGGTAAATTATCCCTTGACCCATGTCCTTTCTGGACACGGATTCTTCAGAGACTACCTGAAGAAGGTAGGTAAAGAGGAGGGATTGACTTTGTAATGGAATCGTTTAATGTGATTCCTGATGTAGTAGATGTCTTGAAGAGGGCGGAAGTTAGTTTAAGATTTTGGAAGTTAGTGCTTGAATTATTAATGTGGATTTTATAAAAATAAACTGTATTTGAACAATAATTATAACATAATAAATGGTAACTAATAACAACAAAATACTTAGAATTAAATAGAAGATAAATAACTAATAATTTAGAATGTTTATGAATAATTATGAAAGTTTATGATAAAATAAACAAACTAAGATGCACAACTAAAAGATAATAAGTTTAAATAAAACTGTATATGGACGAGTAAACTGCTGCTCGTATATGAAGACGTGCTCGTATAATCGTATATGATATATTCATCCCCTCTTCCAGTGGGGCAAGTTTATATATTGGTGTTGCCCACACTCACACCAAGACATCTGTCCTAGTGTGCGACCTTGTGCGACCTTCGTAGTTTGGTTACCATCGATTTAGGTCAGCGGCCAGCCTTATCGGCGCTTGCTTTTGAAGTAAGGGTATTTACCCTTGGTTTGTTTGTTTGGCGGCGGCCTTGTTTTGAAGTCAGTTAGCTGGCTGGGCCACTAGTTGTAAATTATTCTTTCTTTGTTGGATTTGACATTGCTATGACTTTGCCATGTCATTACAACCTATTTGTATTGCCAAACTCCACGCGACGACGCTCAGCACACGGTTTTCTAATATGAAAGGTGGCTCAACCCTGAAGGAATCTAGAGCAGAAGGTTGGGGAACTGGTGCCTGGGAGGTTTGCTCAGACTCTGTTGAGTAGTCGGGGGTTATTTCCTTGTCCAAGAGTTAATGTCCACTAAACATGTAGAGGTGAATAAGGGAGAAGGGGCCCCTCAGGGCTAGGTTAAGGAGCCTAGCCTGATGCAGTGCTGTCAAAGCGAATCCAGGCTAGGCTCAGTTGTCAAGAGGAAGAGGGTTTTAGCCGGTAGCCATATTCAGATGGAGTCCGGCACTTTGATGTGCTAAGTAGCATTTCCACCACTTGAACAAAAAAATACGAAAGAGAAAGTAAAAATCTGGTGTGAAACACTCACACGACTTTCTCTTACTCTAATTAATACAATTTTATTCAAGAAATTTTCTTTAAAATTGCAACATTACAATCTTTGGTTGGGGGTGGCCATAAAAACGATGGTGGGAATTTTACTAATATATCTGAGTTGCCTTATGTAGAGCGTTCTAGGAAAAGGTTTCAAATAAAACTGTAAACTATTTAGCAAGCATTTCATGTTTAAAAAAAATCGTTATAAGTTACGAGAAAAATTCCAGAACTGATAAACCTTTCATGCAAAGACCTACCTTTAAATTGCGAATTCTATTATTGCTTCTTCTTCTTCTTTAGCTCTACAGCCCACGAAGGGCCTTGGCTTCCTTAACAATCTTATACCATTCATGCCTGTCCTTCGTTTTCGTCTTCCACCTTCTAACACCGAGATGAATCAGATCTCCCTCCGCTTCTTCCAGCCATATTTTCCTGGATCTCCCTACTTTCCTTCTACCTTCCGGGCGACTCATGTACAACTTCTAGGACTTCATGTCCTAGCCATTCCAATCTTTTGCCATTCATTTCCTGGACAATGTCAGGTAGTGAATACAACTCACTGAGCTCACTATTTTTCCGGACCTTCCAAAATCCCATCCTCCTATTTAGGACCGAAAATCCGTCTGAGGATCTTTCTCTCCCAAGCACGGAGCATTTTACACTTCGCTCATATTAAGTATCCATGATTCACATGCATACATAACTACAGGGCGGATGACGGTCTTATAGATTCTCAGTTTATGCTTCCTTGAGAGAGACTTGGACTTCATCGTTCGAATTAGAGCGAAGAAACACCTGTTGCCACTTGCCAATCTTGCTTTTATTTCGCTCCTTGTACGGCACTCTGTAGTAAAATTTGCGCCTAGATATTTGAATGATTTTACATTTTCTAACGATGTACCATTAACAGTGACATTTGTTAAACGACATTTGACAAACCTGGAAGCTAGCAAGTACTTCGTTTTATCATGATTTATTTGTAAACCCACGGACCTGGGCACTTATTTCCAGTTGATGATTAGCTTTCTTCCAAAGCTTTGAAGGTTCTTGCTACCAGAACAACATCATCTGCGTGTGCCAGATATTGAACAGATCAATTAAAGAACGTACCGTTAGGGTTTACGTAGATGTTATGGATTACCGTTATTATCTATAACATTAAACCTATTATTATTACCTATTATTGCTTCTAATATGTATTAATATTATATAAGTCTAAGTAATAGATCCTAATGATCTTATCTTAGCATAGATCCACCCAGCCCCCCGGAACCACAATTTTCCCGGGGAAAATGTTTCAAATAAAAGTAATAGGTAATTTTGTGTGTAGTTAGTACATAAAGTATAAAGAAAATATTGTAGCCGTTTTAAAGATAATCATCTGAAAATCTAAAAAAGCTGCACTTCGGGTTGATGGATTTTGCCCAAAATCTTCGTGTCTCAAGCGGTGGCAGTGATTAAACGGAATACAAAGTTTGATTTTCCAAAGACTTCTTCTTTTTGAGATATTCTATTAAAATACAGGCACACACACACCCACCGAAAGCTACATTAGATTAGTTTAGATTTCCTCTTTAGGTGGAAACCTAAGCACCGCAGCCATTATTGGCTTATTGTGACATCCCTTATTTTCTAGTAGGTGAACCTCTTCCCTCCTAAGGAGTTTCGGGCTTTCACCACTAGATCTTTTTGCGTTACTATCTTCTCATGCCCGCAAGGGGTATCTGTTGCATACAGTTACTTGGGGAGTAGCGACCCCACGTCAATGCAGCACAGTACTCTATGCACTTCATCAGAACAGTACACAATACACTTAAACTGCATACACTCTACACTTTACAGACAAGGACAAACACAGTACACAAACTAGGGTCTCCGTCCCTAATTAATTGGCGAAAGCCAATGGAGAAGGAAGGGATTAGCTCAGAGGTAGCGCGCTGGACTAGTAAAGCGGAGGTCCCGAGTTCGAATCCAGCAATGCTGCCCTTAGATTTTTTTCTTCCTAGGAGCATCTACAACTCACTGTCCGGTGATGGACAGTGTTGTCTGTAGCTAGAAAACGCTGCTTGGAGTCCTGCTGGGCATTGGATAAGGCTCCGGGGGGGGGCAAATAGATCTCTCAGGTCGCAGTGCAATAATCCCCGAAAACAATCTACAATCTACTATCTTCTCAAGTCTAAATATACCAAAGTTTTTGTATCGCAATTTTTTTATTGCTACGCAATCAAAGAGCGATTGGGGGTCGTTTCCTCCTCCTTCTGACACACTCTGCACAAGGGTTCCGAGCTTATTATCACCATCTTGTACAGATGCTTTCTAAACCTACCATGACCCGTAAATAACCCTTCCTATTCACGCTAAGAGTCACTTTGGCTCTCCTTTTACACAGTTCTGGCACGATCGCTTTGCTGTGCATTGCCTGGCTGGGCTCATGCTTGCTTCGGAGCCGGTCACCAATAGATGCATGGACTACTCCACTGGTTATTTCCAGGACAGGCTCTGGACAACAAAACGGAGTAGTTGCCCCGTTCCTGGCCAGTTGATCAGCTGTCTCATTACCATCAATCCCTGCATGTCCAGGCACCAATGTCAATTGAATCTTATTGTGCCTAGGGAGTCTCGTCAATGCCTCTCGACATTCCTTGACTAGGGAGGAGATAGTTCTGTAAGCCTCCAGAGCTTTCAGTGCAGCCTGACTGGCCGAACAAATGCGTATAACCTTGCCACTTATTGGCTCTATGCAGATTCTCCTCGGCACAGACCGAGGCAAATACCAATTAAAACGCAATAATAAATAGAAAATAATAATAATTAATATATAATCATAAAACTAACAATGAATAATCTACGAGCCTTTGAAAGATGAACAATCAAAAATATTTTATTTTTAATTTAAGGTGCTTGAACATCTATGGTCATTAGCGCCCGGAGCCTTCTCAGTGCACTGCCGGCCTCCGGACAATGTTCTTTCGCTACAGCCAACACTATCCATCATCAAACAGTGAGCTGTAGGGGTTCCTAGGAAGAAAAAAATCTATGGGTAGCACTGGACTCGAACCCGGGACCACCGCGTGGGAGTCCAATGCGCTAACCACTTAGCTAATCACTCCACTCATAAATATTTTAATTTTTGTTTTATTAATTCTAAACACGTTTTTCTTCAATTATATGTTTGTATGTTTCTCATTCAGACCTTATTGTATTTGTTACCACACCTAATATATTTGAAAAGTTTTTCATGAACAAAAAGTTTACTATACTGCTGATATAGTCTTTTATTTCCTTCTTTATAACAGAACTTAATTCTAGAAAAGGTGGAAAGGCGGAAAAAATAAAAAAAGAAGTTCAAAACAAAAATAAAATAAAGGTAGCGGTGGGAATGGAGAAAAATAACACGAGATATCTAATTCCTCTGAAAAAAAGGACAGCCTTTGTGCTGTTACCATCTTATGTTCCTTAGCCTGCTGTTATTGTGTTGTTGATTATTTCTGTTTATATAATTTTGTCTTGTTTCCTTTATAAAGAGGTTACGAAAGGTTTCTCCCTTTTTATTGAAAAACAAAAAAACGTGTTTAAATCAACCGTATTATGTTGCATTTATTTGGGTGGATTGTTGAACAGAATTATATAAAGTAAAAATATTGAGAATTTTGCCCATAATTGAACTATTTGAAGCCATGGAAACATGGATTTACATTTGACTCCATGCCTGACTGTTCACCGGAAATATCCGTTTTGAGATCCCTGAGTCCAAAAAAGTAGTTTTTAGCAAATGGTCTGTGTGTGTGTGTGTGTGTGTGTGTGTGAACAGCAGAGATCAAAAACAAAAAACCGTAGAAAGTTGAAACTTGATATTACGTTTAGGTTTCATCATGGGATCTGACGGTACATTATCTGTCAAAATTCCTCAACCGGAAGTACCACTTTACTAGTTGGGTTTTTACGTTTTTGCGAATTTCCTAAAAATGGCTCCGACGATTTTCTTTAAACTATGAATATCAACTGCACATACAAAGAGATACAACTTGTATTTGAAACGTTCCTCGGGAAAAATCATTTAGGGGCACTTCTGGGGGAGGGGTGGGGTTAGGTTTTCATCTTAATTGTTATTTCAGTTTATTAGACAATTCTTTCATCTAAATAATGTGAATTAGAATTAAATATGTTATTGAAATTCCGAGTTTGAAAAAATCGGATAACCGGATGTTCGTTTGTTTTAACACTTTACAAAATGATTTTTTCACTTTATCATGATTTTATCAAAAATGGCTCCAACGATTTTCTTGAAACTTCGTATATAAACTAAACATGCAATGATCTACATCTTTTATTTAAACTATTTCTTTTGGAAAATTCATTTAAGGACACTTTTAGCGACGGGTGGGGTTACATCTTTCTCAAAAGTAGTATCATAATTGATTATACAATTCTATCACTCAAACAAAATTTACTAGAAATAAATAGATGGCCAATATTCCAAGTTTCAAGAAGATTAGTAAGGCGGAAGTGCGCTTTTACTGAACAGTTTTTTTCAGTTTTCGCCAAATTTTGTTATATTTTCTACACAAACTATAACATTTGTCAATTATAATTTTGAGAACAGGAGTAAGAGAAAGTTGTGTGAGTGTTTCATACCAGATTTTTTTTTTTTTTAATATTGACTATTGCACTACGTTCTAATGAACAAAAGGAATCATGTCTCATGATCTTGCATTCTGAATATCCAGGTAACCCAAAAGAGAAAGCTTACTTCGAGCTTTTCATCTTGAATACATTATTAACCTTTTCACTGTAAGCCTTGATTTTGAGATGAAAGAAATATAATATAGCAACAAAGATATTTTTCGTGATAGCCGCTGCTCCTTTTTTGTGGCTATCGACCGGTTTCAGGAGTTCGCCCATCACACTGTTTTTCAAAACAATGTCATAAGCATAGGCTTGCACAGAACAGTTTAGTGTATCAACTAAATTTGCTTCTGTGCAAGTCTATGTGATCCCACACGGTTTTGACAAAAGCATCCTGATGATGGGCGAACGCTCGAAACCGGTTGATGATCACGAAAAAAAGCTGCCTATCATGGAAAATATCTCGGATGCTTTTCAGCTCTGCGAACCTAACCACAATGAAATATAACAGCTTTAAGGGCAGTTTATCTGATTTTAAGTGAGATGATTTAGATTCTAGACGATAAGAATGGCTATATAAATATTGGACCTAATAGGATCCACATCATCAGCATGTGGCATATCTGGAACCTAGATTATACTAGATCCTGTATTATTAACTGCTAATTTAGCCTAAAAGGCTGAGGTAAGCTGATGTGGGATTAGTCATGTAAATTTTGGATTTAAATTCCTTTACTCCGGCCCTGTTTCCTTTCTTGGTATACCATAATAATTAAGTCCAAATTTCTTTGTACGTTATGAGGACTTTGAAAGTTATATTAATTTTCCATTGTATTGTAACTACTTTCCAAACTAGCTACTGCAACTAGTTACTAAGTGAATTCGGTTTAGATAAAACACACTAAACTTCTAATAACACCAATTTATTGTTCAACACAATAAATTACATACAAAACATTTAAATACACTGTGTATAAACCAATAAAAGTTCTCTCAGTTAACTTTTTATTCACTTTTAACAAGCGCGCACTCTATTTGTAACAAGACTGACTCAAACGAGCTGTACTTCTCCTATTTATATCACTGGAGAAGATCCTGGAAGGTTCTAGATTCTTCTAGGCGGCGGTAAACCGTGGGAGACCGCTCTAGAAGATTCCAGAAGCGCCTCGCTAGCGCTTCACAGCTGCCACGAGATGAAGTTAAGGTGGCTGCGTTACAGTATTTTTAACAGGAATAATATTAGAGAACAGGACAACACAAAAATAACTGCAACTTGTTAATCCTAATCTTTGACATCTTTCGTCAATCCAGAAGATCAACGGTCATAATGGAGTAACTTACTTTTCCCAATATTAGTTTTGCTGTTCTTCGTTATTATTATTATTATTTATTAGAATTACACAAACATATAATTAGGCCAAACTATATGTTTAGTTGTAATCACAAAACTTTTAATCATGCCATTTTTTCATATTTTTATTTCTTTTGTTTAAAATGTAGCAATACATTTATTTTCTATTATTTCCCGGAGAATAAAGCTTAACCCAACCAAGTGTGTCCAGGTTACATTCATATTAAGTAGACAGACTGGCCAACCACTAACTTTTAACAGTTCAGACAACCCCACATCCACCGAAGTACGTTATCTAGGTCTCTACTTAGACAGTCGTCCAACATGGAATCACACACAAGACATAAAAGAAGAGAACTAAACAGAAGCTACGGACCTAAATCCACCATGACAATCCATAACTAACTCACTCTTTACAAAACTCTATTCAGACTAATATAGACATATGGAGCAGAATTGTGGGGCTCCACAAAACCCTCCAACATACAACCCATACAATCTTTCCAATCTAAAGTCCTTCGTCGTATTGTTAATGCACCCTATTGGGTTTCTAATCAAACCCTACATCACGACCTTATTCCATTCGTCAATGGATCTTATCCACATCCGCTTCCAGAAATTCCATAAAAAAAACTAGAGATCCACCCAAATCCTATCGCCCAATCATTACCCACAACTTCTCACTCTGAAAATATTCCACGGCGATTAAAGTGTCATTGGCCTCGTGATCTCCTTCTCTCCCAATCTGCCAATAAGTCCTAGGAAGTTCCAGCGCTGGCTGGTTTCCTGCATCACGCTGTCCTAGTTGTAGTGCTGAGAGCCTAGCTCAGTGTCACAATTTGTATAATATCTTGTATATACACATTTGCCAATGCAGATGCCGATAAATAAATAAATTAAAAATAAATTATTTGCCATGAATATGTTTCAAAGAAATGTGTATAGGTTATCCAGTTATACAATATAAAATCCCCAACACCATGATTATGGTCAGCCAAACTAAACATTGTAATTTTAATGAAAATTTCTTTATTAAATTGTATTAATTAGAATGAGAGAATATCGTTATTTTTACTTTCTCTTATTTTTTTGGGGGGAGGGGGCTCAGGAAATCCTAAAATACAATACATTTGAAATGATCACAAAATTTCCTCTCATAGCAATAAGAAAAAATAAAAATAAAAACAATGTTGGATTCTATAAAGCTCACTGGTATACTTCAATAAAAACAGACAGCTGTTATTGCAAAAATCTCCTAACATCATTCTTATAAAATTTTTTTGAGAATAATAGAAATGGACAGAAGATATTTCACAGTAATTCTAGACAAATAACGAAAATTCCTATTGAAAATGTCATTTTGAAACCATTATTTTTGTTATAGAAAGTTATTTGTATCCTATTAAATATTTATAATAAATTCTAATCCACCATGATTAGATATTTTACTAATATCTTTTTAATGCTATAGGTAAGAGAGAGTTAATGTATTCTCTCCACAGGCCGTACATATTTATGCGTGGGGAATTATCCCGCCACCCTTCTTTTTTTTTATGTAGAATTTACATTGTTATTTAAGGATAATGAAATACATGGTATAATATGAAATATTTTCTTTTTTTTTGTATTGAGCAGAATATAATGTTCGTTGGCCATAATGAATTTCATTTTTCAAACTCTAGTTTAATACCCATTTTACCTATCTACCCATTATTCTTGCATAATGTTTCCCAATTTTTTAAATATATTAGTAACTGCCGTTGGTATTAATATATTAAAATATATTTTAAATTAATATAAACTTAAAAATAATTAGTATAAAACCAAGAATTATAATGGCAATAGTCAATATAAAAATACAGCAATACAGGGTGTAACTCTGGCAATACTTCGGGATATGGTTTTTCACTTTATTTGGAACAAAAAATTTCTAATAAACCATGGTCTGATTCGTTCGCCTTCAAAAGTTATTCTTCATTTTGGAAAATTTTCAATTTTCCTACTTTTACTCATAAAATTGATTATATCTCAAAACGTTTTTCACAAAAATCATATTCAATTACACCTTTGGAAAGAGCATTAAATTTCCTATAAGAAACAGAAGTTTTATTTTAATTTAATTAATTATAAGGTTTTTCAGTGACTTTAAACTCAACCCTACAGCGCTTCGACAGTTAAACGCCACTTTTCAATAGTATTTTCTTATAAATTTCTTTAACGCTAGCGTATGGTCCGGTTACAGAAAAAATATCTACATTTCACCAGCTTTCCAACGATAATAAATATCATGGGGTTTCTTTCTTTTTTTTGTTAAAGAAAATGCGAAATAAATGAAAAAAAAAACACAAAATTCAAATTGAGAACTGTTACAAAATAGAGGTTGCTGTTACACCCGGTATATATCTGGGCGATTCCAAGCTTGATTAGTAGATTGGGTTTTAAATTTAAAAAAGTTCCTAGGGGGTAAAATCTTTTCTGAATTGGCGATGGTTAAGTTTCCAAAATTAGTGGTCTCGATGTAAATTAGCGTAGGTAGAGGTTCCACCACCGATTTTCACTTTCTTTTATTCCTAGTATTTTAAATCGCATCAAATTTTCCATATCGAGTTTTTCCCTATAAATACACATTTAGAGATCCCCTGAGTCCAAAAAAAGTGGTTTTTAAAAAATGGTCTTGATTTATAGCGGAATCGTTTATTGTGATACCTGTGGTATGTAGTAGATGTCTTGAAGAGGGCGGAAGTTAGTTTAGAGATTTTGGAACTTAGTGCTCGAATTACTAACACTGAATTTATACAAAAATAGACTATATTTTTACAGTAATTTAAATGTGAGAAATGGTAACTATTAACATGAAATACTTAGATAATTTAAAGTTAAAATAACAAATAATTTAAGATGATTAAAATAAATAAACTAAGATGCACAATTATGAAAATAAGTATAAGTAAAACCTGTATAGGGACGCGGAACTGCTGCTCGTATAACGATGTACTCGTATATAAATCTAATGACGTGCTGGTATATAATAATAAGACGTACTGAAGTATAATGATCCCCTCTTCCCATGGAGCGAAGTTTATATTAGTGTTAGCAACACTCACACCAAGACATCTGTCCTAGTGTGCGACCTTGGTTAGTTCGGTACCAGTGATTTAGGTCAGTGGCCAGCTTTATCGGTGCTTGCTTTGATGTAAAGTATTGACCCTTGGTTTTGTTTGTTTGGCCGCGGCCTTGTCTTGAAGACAGCGGCCGGCTAGGCCACTAGTTATAAATTATCTTTTATTCCTGCCATCCTTTGTGAAGATAGCAGCTGGCTGGAACCACTTTGACATTGCTATGACTTTATGTCATTACATATGTAAGTCAAATTGAGGTCAAAATATAGTGTGCGCTTAAAAGTTTTAGTCTTGCAAATTATTTTAATGTAAATATTTATAGTGTTATAATTTAGGTATAAGTCAAAAGAAGTAGAGGAATATCGAGTATTCTACACCATCCAGGCTCTTATCTGTGAATGAAAATCTACTGGGTGAATCTAAAGTATGTTTGGTGAAGATAAAAGATAAATTATATTAGGCTTAATTAGTTTTGAATGAATGTATTTATTAGCATGAATGTATTTATTGGTGAGAATGGTTTAGATGAAGTTTATGTCTGTATATATGATTTTATTTTAGGTTTAAGTACAGAAAGGAGTAGAGGAATATCAAGTACTCTAGGCCTATAGGTGCGAATGTTTTTTGGTGTGCATGTGCCATTTTGTTTGTGTGTGAATCTGAGAGTGGGACAGCACTTTACTATTTAAGAGTAAAAATTTGAACAAGATAAAATAGTTTGCAAATTGCGTACAATTAAGAGCTATGGCTGTATGACGTCATGGCTAATGCAAAAAAAAAAAAATTATGTGTAAATATTTTACAGCCTCTCTGCAAAACATCATTTTCAGAAATTGAAAACTTGGTGAAAAATACAAAATTAGGGCATATAATCATATCTAAAATGTAGTTTATATCTCATTGAATAATAAACAATGACGATTAAGACACGTTTTAGCTCTAATTTTATATTTTATTAATTTTTGAAACTTCTCTCCCAAATGGGAAGCTTAGCCTGTAAATGAATTATGTGCAGTTCATTATAATTAAAAAAAAAAAAAATCTGCTTTAACATTTCTTTCCTTTGATGTTATAAACTTCTTGTTCATAAGATATCGATCTGTTTATCACAAAGTCTAGGTTAAGCAGGCTGCCCCCCTTTCTAAATGCCCCCCAACTACATCTTTCATTCCCTCTTCAAAACAGGTTAATATCTCAGTCAACATTTCCTCCTAACTCAACGCTGGTTTAGATTACTATCTAAAAAGCATCCTCATAAATTAAGGCAAAGCATTTATAGCAATACAAATCTAGCTGGCACAAATAAACCATTTTGGTCATTAAAGAAAAATTACACAAAATCACAAATCTCTCGTTGTAACTACTCAGTAAAAAAAATTAAAAATCTGAAAAAGTCATACGAATTTCTCTTGCGTTAGAATACAATTATTTATAATATGAATATTTTTTTTTTTCAATTTAAATTTGACCCATTTATGCTAATATAAAAAGAGAGGAGTTGGTGGGGGGACACTATTTACCTAGTCCGGTACATTATAGTGCAATAGACAGACCAATAACGTCGACATAAAAAAAAAAAAATAAATAAATTTAACGCTACAAATTAAACTTTATTTCAGACAAATGTTCCAAAATTAAAAAAGTAATTCCGTTTATATATGTGTAGCTAGCATACTAAGTTTGTAGAAAGTCGATTTGGTCGATTTGGAAAAAGTTCAATCAAGTTCAAAAATTTGTTTTGTCTGTAAGCTGGTTGGATGCGACTACAACATATGAAGAAAGCTATTACGTAGAAAAAATCTGGGGATGTTTTCCATCATTGTTGTGGTTGGTTGAAAAAAATCAAATTTATCAACTAAATTTGCTTTGTACAAATCTATGTTATCATACTATTTTGACAAAAACATCCTGATGATGGGCGAACGCCCGAAACCGGTCGATAACTAGAAAAAAAAAGCAGGCTATTGTAATGTGATAACAAGAAGGACTGATAACAGAAATATATAATTTTTAATTATAAAAATTATAACTAGTGGTGCCAGCCAGACGCTATTACTCAATACAATAACTGCGGTCAGTGCAAGGTCAAAGGATCGCCCGGCAAAGACACACCGCTTTCACAAGGGTCAACAAATCACTCAAAATACCGACCACCTGGCCACAGTCCTTTGATAACTACCATCACCTGTCGCCACACCTGTTCACCGACCTATTCAAGGCCTAGGGTCAACACACGGCAAGAGATGTTTGAGTGTGACCCGTAATTACGCGACTTGTCCAGTGTGGTGCTGGCAATATAAGTTCCTCTCTCTACAGAAGTGGAGGACTATCTTATTCTTTCTTCAGTATTTTCATCACGTACCATCAGATGCTATCCAGTGACATATTCATAACGTAGCGCGTTCCCTATCTAAGGTATTTAAATACATTATTTAATCCTACATATAGTTGTTGGCATTCTAGTTACAATTTAAATCATTTTAAATTAATTGTAGTTTATTTTCAAACGTTTAAATTATTGTTAAAATATACATATATCTATTTTCGTAAATTCGTAATTCATATTCCGAATAACAACTCTCTAAAATCACTAACTAACTCCCAATTATTCATCGCATCACAACACCTCTCCAAGACATCTGAATCCATTACAACTGATGGTACCGGTGGGATCAGTACATCCAATAACTGAACCCATTAGACTATCATGGAAAATATCTCTAATATTTTCTATCATGTTGAACCAGTCTACTAAAATAAACAATAGGCTCTTAATCTTACACTGCCGTATTAATTTTATATGAGTAAAGTGTCAGGGTAGGGTATAGCTACGTGATTAGCGTACTGGACTCCTACGCGGAGGTCCTGGGTTCGAGTCCAGCTGTGCTGCCCTTAGATATTTTTTCTTCCTAGGAGGATCTTCAGCTCACTTTCCGGCGATGGACAGTGTTGTATTAACGAGAGAACACTGTCCGGTGGCCAGTAAGTGCACTGGAGAAGGTCCGGGGCACCGTAGATATTGATGTGTCTTAAATTAAAAAAAAAGTTTTAATATAGTGGTAAATGCCAAGATAGCCAGAAATGGAGAAGCCAGGAATGGAGAAAAAAAATAGAATTTATGGTAAACGTTGTAAAATTACAAAAACGTTGTCCCATTTCTTTAGTAATTAAATGTTAGCATTTTATTATTCTACCTGATAAAGAAGAAAGGAATATGACGTGATTATGAAAAATGATTGAGAGCTTTAAACTGGGTGAGGTATCAAGGCAGAAATATCGAATATTCCAAATATATGTGATAAATGTATGAATATATATAGTTTTCTATAAGATTTATATAGCTAGTGGATCAATGTGGGATTGTGAATATATTTATATAAGAATACTAGTTTTGATTTAAGAAAGAATGCAAGTTCTATAGCGAATTCACCATTCATCTTAATAATATAGCGTATATCTTTGAAAATATATACTTTAGGAAATAGATTTTCAACAATAAGGTTTTTTTTGTTAGATAAACTTCAATACGATGGTCTGTGTATATGTATCAGGTAGAGGTATTCAAAGTAGAGAGCGTTCCGTTACTCTGGGTACTTGATGATAAATATGTTTACAAGTGTTTGCTGGCCAGGTAGGTCCGGAATGAATTGACACACCGTGACTGCAATAATATTAAGGTCTTATAAAGAACGTGTTCTAATTTAATTAACTGTATCTTACTTTCTCTTACTACTATAAGAAGGAAGTATTACGATTGTTCAGTATTTATCCGAAAAATACCGCCGTATTTCAAATTCAAATTTAAATTTACCGCCGTCAAAATATAATAACTTAACAATGTATAGGCTGTGTCCTAATTGTAGAGAACGGGGTAGTCCCTTTAATTGCCCTCTCCAGTCAGTCACTAACTAAAGCTCAGACAAGCAACGTATATGTGTGAATGTAACTTGCCTATGCAATTTAGACCACTGCGCTTTCCTTTTGTGAAAACCCATCTGTTGCCTCTTTTGGTTTTCCTCGGGGAATTAGTGTTAATAAGTGAGACACTATTTTACAGTCGTACGAGCAATATATATGCAGTAGACAGCACCTTCTACTTATACAATTTAGATCACTTCCGCTTGCCTTTCGTGAAAACCCAAGTGTTGCCACTTCTGGTTTTCCTCGGGGTTAATGTTAATAAGTTGGTCTCTTGTCGAGTGAATGTCTCCGAATTCTCCCGGCCTGCTAAGGTTGATTGTACAAGCACATGGTCTACTTCCGGTTTCCTTCTCCGGCCGAGCAGCTTCCAGGAGCCCGTTTAAATACTTTATCTATATTCATCAGCCGTACTGTGTGGACGACAACGCTGGAGTTACAGGCATATGGGGTTTTGTTTTCTTTCCGGTTTCCCATTTCCTTGAACCAGCCCCCCATATGGGCTAAAGGGCTTCAGTTGAACCACACTAACTTTATGGTTTCTGCGTTTAAGATAAGCCCCATTCCTTTTGGCTTGGTGAATATAATAAATATATCAGAGACATTTTCCGTGGTAGCCTGCTTCATTTTGTGGTCATCGACCGGTTTCGGGCGTTCGCCCATCTTCAGGATGCGTTTTCAGACAGTGTGCCAACACAGACCTCGACATAGACTTAGTTTAATGTAATTTAGTGTATCTTCTTATTTTTTTATTTTGGTATATTCCTTATATTTGGGTTAGGTTAATAATTGTGAAATAAGTCTTCCTCCAACAACAGAGTTTAAAGATTAAACCCCCGCGTCCACTGTAAGAAAAGAATTTGCCCTTTAACAACCCAAACACGTGTTTTCCCACCCATCTGGCCACATCCCTTTACCTAGTTTAAGAGTTTAGTATTTAAAAATACACCTCAGTTAGTGTGAAACTAAGTCTCTGTACGATCTGTGTTGGCACACTGTCTGAAGAACGCATCCTGAAGATGGGCGAACGCCCGAAACCGGTCGACGACCACAAAATGAAGCAGGCTACCACGGAAAATGTCTCTGATGCTTTCCAGCTCTGCGGAACCAACCACCACA
>JAAEAF010005612.1:0-41252 GCA_011037195.1 Triatoma infestans
CGCTGCAGAGAGTCTACCCAATTAAATGGTATATTTGCATTACCAACCAGATAATTCACACAATCTATTGTAACATATTTTAGGCAAACAAAACCTATCCATATCTAGCATTTTAACCCACCAACTTAATATTTGATTTTAAAAACTCTCTGTTTAAATTGTAATGTTTACAAACGTTTAGATGGGATTCCCACAAACAGTGGGGGTGCGGCGGGGATCTTGTAAATCTAAGAGTAACCAGTATGGGGGTACCTCACGCGTTGGTCTAGTTTGTTGCGAGAATTCAGGGTTCCATTTCCGTGAGGGCAAAGTCGCTCAGTATCGTGAGAAAAAATGGGAAGCTACAATTTGTAGTGCATCTATGTAGTGAAAGTCAGAACTACACGGCGAGACAACTGCAGCATGTCAACCACAGTTCCCCAATGTATCACCGTTTGGCAAACCTTGATCCTTTATGAACTGTTGCGCTTTTTGCAACATCTTAGGCTGTTGCAGGATTTTTTTAACCAGTATGGAAGCGTCCTCTGTCTCAACTAATAAAGCTTGTAGATGCATTTTAAATTTTAACCTAACTGACAGGTCCTCGGAAATTTTTCTTTTTTTTGCTAGTTTCTAGATAGCTGAAGCAATTGGTCAGGGGCATTTTTGTAAAACTCGTAAGGAATGCGGTCAAGGAATATTGGCTGATTGCCAATAAGATAAAGACAAAAATTTTTTTGTAAAAAAAAAAAAAAAAAAACTTTTGGTCAAAAACTAATTATATAATAAAAAAATTCAAAATTGCTGGAAGAGATTTTTTTTCTTTCATTGTTTATTTCTTTATTAGAAGGCTCTGTAGAATGGAATAAAATAAAATAAGATTCCAGGTTCTGGGATGAAAGAAAAGCCCACTAAAAAGTTGGAATTTCCATCTCTTCATGAAACTTCATTCGTTTTCCATTCTACAATATTTTCCTTGAAAATTCCTTCTTTTTTTTTTTTTTTCTAAATCGATTGCTCTCTGCTATTTCACAGCTTATTAAGCTGTTTCTTCTTTCTTGTTTTATTTTTGTTTATTTGAAGACACTACTAGCCAATTGGAGATAAACTGACTAATAATTTTCCAAGCCTTTCAATGTATAATACCAAAACGATTTTCGTTCGTATTCTAGAAACACTTATAGGTTACGATCAGATTAAAAATCAGTCGTCACTAACAAGCTGCTGACTTATCACTTTCCAATTTGTGGTAATTTTTTTTTTTTTTTTTTTTTCAAAGAAGAAATCTCTAATAAACTTTGCGCGACTTGTGAAACTATTGTAGATGTTCAGCACGATATTGTAGAGTCAGATGTTAAATCTACGGAACTTGTTTATCCATGTTTGTTATTTATTTTGTATCTTTATATCTTCCTGTATGTACGTATAGTTTCTTATCCCTCCTATTTGTGATGAAACCACCCAACCCGGACCGATTTCAAGCAATAAAAAACTTTGTGCACAGCCACTGAAAGAGTCAAGGCTTGCCACTTCCGTATTGTTTTTGTATTGTGGGTGCTGTAGTAAGGCCCGCCAGGGGTTTCCTTGCCATTTATTTCCTTTCGCCTCGCTACCAACTTTAGCTTCCCGTTTTTTACGCACGATGCTTGCGGTTCAAGACATGTCTTGCGCATCAAGTCGAGTTTGGTTAGCCACTAAACCAACACTGAGACTGTGTTTCTTTAGAATTTGTCTTTTTTTTTTCAAGATATTGTTAAAAAGGCTGCTCTCACAGCCGGAACCAAGAGGGTGTATTCAATTTAATATATTTTAACATATATATAACTTATAAGTTAGCTAGAAAAAAACTAAAAATACGTATCCCCGTCTTTTTTTGTTAGAAAACCAAATTTAATTTGCAAATATGTTTTGGTGCTTCCCAGAAGCGAGATGCGCAGGCACCAACTTCATTTTTTCAAATGGGGAGGTGTGGTTTTTATTAAGAAATAGATTCCTCTATTTTTTGTAAGAAAAATTTACTTGAACGGTTTTTTTTCCTTTGAGCGATATTTTACAAGTTATGAATGAAAACATGATTCCTATAAGAAATTTCAAAATGATATTATAACGGTTTTTTGATTGAATAAGAAGAAAAGTACTATTTTATTATAAATTTTACTCCTCATTAATTACAGATCTTGCTCGAACTGGCCTCCACCATTAGAGATGTATTTTTTTTGGTCGTAAGGTACAATTGGCAGGAAAAAGCATGTGTATGCATCTGTAAAATATGCTCACAAAAAAAAAACCGTTCAAAGTAAATTTTTCTTACAAAAAATAGAGGAATCTATTTCTTAAATAAAAACCACACCTCCCCGTTTGAAAAAATGAAATTGGTGCCTGTATCTCACTTCTGGAAGCACCCAAACAGATTTGCAAATTAAATTTGGTTTTCTAACAAAAAAACTACGAGGACACGTATTTTTTAGTTTTTTCTAGCTATCTTAGTTTCCGAGAAAAAGTCGTTATCCATATACCTTGGGACACTCTGTATGGTATATACTTTAAATATGAAATTTTATAAAGAATAAAATGAAACCATGTAGCTTGAATTCAATTTTCCGTTGACTTGTACACAGAGGAATTAATGAAAGGTTTAATTATGTTACAATGTTGTTTTACGTTTTTCCTATATATCTTGAAAAAGGATGCGTCTTAATCAAATTTGACTTTCTCTCGAACGCCCATCCCCACCCATTTCCATTCCCCCATTTCTTAGCTATTGATAAGAAATCTTTAAAATGATTTATAACATTGGGGAAGGAAGTTACCACGATAACAATTTCTAAAGATCTTTAGAAATAGATAAACTAAAAATAGATAAAAATAGATAAACTACATCTTTTGAAATAGATAAATACAAAATAGATAAACTATTTTGTATATTTTCTGAATTACTTAAAGATTGCAGAAATAAAATTAACGTTGAACACTTGATTTATAAAGAATTATAATCAACACACTACCGGGTAGCGGCAGTTTCTCCGGCTGGTAGTGAGCCGCCCTAGGTGAATAGCATAATTAGGTTATGCATTGCATATATAAATAATGGGAATAGAGATATTCAAAGAGAGATATAAAAAAGAAAACTTATTAATTTAACTTATACATTAGGTTTTTTTTTTTTTTCTTTCAAGTATTATAATCATGCCACTTCCGGAAAACCCGGAAAGAAAAATTTATTTTTGATAGATTCTGTGGTCGCATTGAAGGCAACGAAACAAAATTTGATAATAGAAAATTGTGAAAAGTGGAATAAGAGAAAGTTGAGAGTGTTTCACATCAGTTTTTTTATTTTTGTTTTTGCTTTTTATTTATATTTTTATTACAAAAACTACAACGGTAAAATAAACACCTAGATTGTTTATAAAAACAAATGTATATGTACCATATCTTATCGTTAATATTTGTTTGTCTAATTTATATTTTGTAAATATGTGAATATCGCGATATAGAATAAAATTTATTGGTCAATAAATTTGTGCAAAAGTTCTTTGTCCTTAAACATTTTGATGAATTAATTTAAATTTCTTATTATGTCTTTCTTTGTGTCCTATATATGTATCATCATTAGCTTCCTATATACTACAAAAAATTGACACTACTGAATCTTTAAAAGTCATAACGGGTACTCTCACAAGGGTATATTTTTACTTTCTCTTAATCCTAATAAGAGGAAGTATTGTAATCGGTGCCAAATTTTCAATATCGAGTTTTCACCGGGTATATTCGTTTTAAAGGTCCCCTGAGTCCAAAAAAGTGGTTTTTAGCAAATGGTCTGTTTATGTGTATGTATGTATTTATGTGAACAGCATAGCTCAAAAACGAAAAATCGCAGAAAGTTCAAACTTGATATTCCGTTTTGGTATCACTATGCAATCCGACAGTAAGCCAGCGGTCGAAATTCCTTAACCGGAAGGACTACTTTACTAAGTGGTTTTTTTCCCTTTTTTGCAGTTTTCTCAAAAATGGCTCGAACGATTTTCTCTAAACTTGATGTATCAACTACACTTACAAAGATCTACAATTTTTATTTGTAACATTTCTCCGGGAAAATGCATTCAAGGGCACTTTTAGGATAGGGGGTGGTGGGTTGTCCTCTAAAGTCCTATTTCAGTTTACTATACAATTCTATCATCTAAACAATATTAATTAGAATTAAATGTGTTGTTGAAATTCCGAGTATAAAAAAAAAATCAGATGACCGGAAGTGCGATTTTTACTAAAATGTATTTTTCAGTTTTCTGGTATTTTTTTTACTTTCTTGCAATTTTCTAAAAAAATGGCTCAGTCGATTTTCTTTAAACTTCAAATATCAACTACACTTGCAAAGATCTACAAATTTTATTTAAAACATTTTTCTGGAAAATTCATTTAAGGGTACTTTTGGGGGAGCGGTGGGGTTAGGTTTACTCTAAAGTGCTATCATAGTTGATTATACAATCCTACCATCCAAACAAAATTAATTAGAAATAAATAGATGGCCAAAATTCCGAGTTTCAAGAAAATAAGTAACCCGGAAGTACGCTTTTACTGATTTTTTTTTTCATTTTTCGATAAACTTCAACGAATTTCATTAAATTTGATACACAAACTATAAAATTTGTCAATTACTATTTTGAAAACTGGAGTAAGAGTATTTCACACCAGATTTTTTTTTAATTTAAGGTGGGTCAACATCTATGCTCATTGCGCCCGGAGCATTCTCAGTGCACTGCCGGCCTCCGGACAATGTTCTCTCGCTACAGACAACACTGTCCATCACTGAACAGTGATCTGTAGAAGCTCCTAGGAATCCTAGGAAAGCTCCTAGGGGTATATTTGCATATTGCTTTATATTAGGAGGTTAACTCCAAGGTTATTTCCGGGTCATTCGGGTACGTAGGTTTCGGTTAAAATCTGGGCCATTTTTTTTTTCGATCAACCACAATTACCACTTTACTCAGTTTTTGCGATTTCTCAAAAGTGGTTCCAAAATTTTTTCAAAACTTTGTATATTTTTTATCGTCCTGGGAATATGTGTAATGGAACCTTGAAACAACTATTAGTTTCTTCCTTGCTTCCAAGGAGACGACCTCTCTAACTATCAGAATATCTCTTCCAGGACTGTTTCTCTAAGAAATGATCTGATCTACACAGATTCTAGGGGGGTATCTTTTCCTCCAACATCCAGTATTTACGTATCTGTCGCGCTGGACTAGCAACGAGTTCGAGCCCATCAGTGCTGTCCTTAGATTTTCTCTTCCTAGGAGCATCTTACAGCTCACTGCCTGGTGATGGACAGTATTGTCTATAACGAGAGAACTCTGTACGGAGGCCGGCAGTGCACTGAGAAGGCGCCAATCTTTGGGCCCGCATGGGTACATGGGCCCAGAGAGGCTTTGGATAGCAAAGGGCTTAACCCCTCCCCACAAACAATATTAATAATAATAATTCGTATCTACATTATTTTCTGAGTGACAGTTCTCTGCGCATATTAGGCTTAGCTTCTTCAAGTGCTCCCTGAGACTACAATGCCCTATGAGGAAACCTAATAGCATAGTCAGGTTGATACAGACCTTTCCTTTTCAAGGCTGCCCTAAAAGTTAGCCAGTCACAGTCCTAGAAGGTTTCCTACTTTACTTTCATTTCTTTCATTCTTCCTCCTGATTTCTGAACTCTTCTTGAGAAGGGGTAATGATGTATCGTATTAAATGGCCGCGTATCCCGTAAAAGAGCTTCAGTCTTGTAGATGGATCACTTTGCCTTCTTTTTACCCTGCCTTGCCAAAGTGTCGGCCATCACATTATTATACACGCCAATACGCCATGCCATCCAAAGAGACTCTATAAGTTCTGCCCAGATCATTAAATTTGCCGGGACATTTTGAACTGATTATACATTAATAGGGTCGGCCAATCGAATAGGTTCACAAGTAACTGATTTATATCATTCCAGTCGAGATTTAATCTGGACACATTTTCCAATGCGTAAATGTCACCTTTATTTGTAAGCTCTTTTAGGAAAATTGATTTAAGGGACTTCCTGAGGGTGTTGTAACAATGTGCTTTCCTCTAAATAGCCATTTGTATAAACTGTAAGATTCAATCTTCTACATAATATTAATATTTGCAAAAATCTTTGGCAGCTAACGAAGAGCCTATATCTGTTAGAAAGTTATTCTTATCGATGGAGGGGGGATAGCGTGAGGTTAGCAAACTGTGGTTTTCATCGTCGTTTAGTTCTGTCATCATTACTAAGTTCATGATTAGCGATGCTGGCGCAACACCGTTAGAGCTCTCATAGTATCGAAACCTGAACGATTGCATCAAAGTGTGGACAAGTAGGTTTTGATATCTGATTTCTTTTTCGTTTGTGTGCAAGGAATTTACGTGTGTTACATTAATTTATTTACATAGATATGATGTAATTTCATGTTTATTTCTTAAAATAAAATTAAATATTTACTCTCATAATTACACAATTGAGAAAATAGATAGGCTAGGAAGCCCCGATACTAGTTCTAGGTCATCACAATGGATTTAAATTTTAACCGATCTCTTTCATGCATCTAGATTGGTTAACACTGCAGGAGACTGGCCATGAAATTTGCAGAAGCATAAATGTTACAACATAAAATACTTAATAATGAACAGAATTAATTTTCATATAGATGAGTTCATGGTTGCTTATTAATTAATCACACATTGTTAAGATAATTACCATTGTATTTAATTAAAGAATGCACGAACATTCTAAATTCAGTCTTCTAAATCTACAAACGGGTGACTTCTTGTTATCATGGTTAATTATAATCGATTTGTAACTCGGATATGTGATATATTATTTAAAATAAAGGAATATTTTATTACAAAAAAGATAATTTAATAAACAGATTTACTCTAGGTACTTAAGAAAATCATTTTGTTATCGGTTATACGTTTTTGTAAAAGCTACGTAAATCATAAAACCAACTAATAAATATCCCAACATTCCTATCATCTTTGATTCGATTTATCTTTGACTTAAGACGATTTAAACGACAGTTTTTAATTGAATAAACCAGTGGTCGGCAACCTTTTATTGCTCTGGTCAAATTATAAATATTGAACAAATGGTATTGCATTCTAGTTGTGAAAAAAGTAAATTTTGGGTTTTTGAGAGTTCAAGGTGAAGGGAAAGCGATTGAAATTTTTATTAGAGATTTATACTGGCTAGCCATCAATGGCAGTCTTTTAAGGATGCTCTTATCTTGTATAAAATCATACAAGATATGAGAGATACAAAATTATCATAGGAACTGCAAAAAGAAAAGAATTAGATCTGGTATTTTATCCGTCATAGCATGCATATTCATTTTGTTCCTGACCAGATTTTCATCCATCGTCAGTGCAAATTCACTAAGGGATTAGCTAAGTTGTTAGCGTATTGGATTCCCACGCGGAGGACCTGGGTTCGAATCCAGTTGTGCTACCCTTAGATTTTTTCTTCCTAGGAGCCTCTACAGCTCACTGAGAATGCTCCGGGTGCTAATGACCATAGATGTTGACGCGCCTTAAATTAAAAAAAAAAAATCACCAATTTCGTGTTGTTGGTTGTATATATGTGGGGAGGTTATAAGGTTATGTTACTATGTTGTGTGAGTAATGACAAAATGGAATTATTATAAATTATGATTAGACATTAGAAAATAGTGTATAATAAATAGCATGTTTTGAAGGATACTTTATAACTAACTAAACTTTAATAGTGTTGTTAAGTATGCCTTTATCTATTCTTATTAATACAGTATATACCTAGAAAAAAACTTATTGACTTCCCCTTAATAAAAATGACTTGATAAAACACTGAGCGTATTTAGCACCACTATTGAAATTTAGTTATAAAGTATCCTTCAAAACATGCTATTTACTATACACTTTTTCTAATGTCTAATCATAATTTATAATAATTCCATTTTGTCATTAAACACACACAATAGCAACATAACCTTATAACCTACCCACATATATACAACCAACAAACCATCAAGTGTGACTGTAACAGAAACATTACGTTGAAGTGAACTCTCTACACGTACTTGGTGAATTTGTACTGACGATAGATGAAAATCCGAAACCGGTCAGGAACAAAATATGTATCCTCTGATGGATAAAATACCAGATGTTATCCAGCATTGCTGACCCATCCACATATTCAAAAAGAATTAGATTTAAGTAACGTAGAGGATAGAGTTAAACAAGCCTAGGAAAATTTGTAAATGATAATGGTATGTATGATATAAGAAATTTGGAATATAATATCCATTTGGAACAATGGTGTCCGGCCCGGAAAGCCCGCTGAGAATGCGGGAAAAAAGGACATTTTCTCAGATTATGTAAAGCGGAGAACGTTGAGCAAGTGAGTTTACATATGTTGCATTACGGAGATAAATAAAAAGATTTCTGAAAAAATAAAATAACGAAACAAAATATTGATTGAAATAAATGTCATTATCCACAAACAGAAAAACATTTTTTCCCATCTTCCACTTCTTCTGCTTCTTCTAAATTGCATATGCAAAATATGTAGGCCTTGTTTTGGTTGGTTGCGCAGAGCTGGCTAGCAACAGAGACATTTTCGATGTTTGCCTGCTTCTTTTTGTGGTCATCCACCGGTTTCGGGCGTTTGCTCATCTTCAGGATGCGTTTGTCACACAGTGTGATAACACAGACTTGCACAGAGCAAATACAGTTTACACACTGACTCCTGAATCAGTTTACATACTCACATTACATACATTTACACACTGAGTCAGTGTGTAAATTGAATTTGCTCTATGCAAGTCTGTGTTATCACACTGTGTGACAAACGCGTCCTGAAGATGGGCGAACGCCCGAAACCGGTCGGTGACCACAAAAAGAAGCAGGCTATCACGGAAAATATCTCTGATATGTAGGCATTCCCAGAAGGGAGTTATAGTCATATTCTGTGACCAACCATACCTTGAAAATGGGAGTTCAATGCCCTCGCTTTTCCATCTGCTCACTCTTCCTGTCCCGAGCTTTTCTTATACAATTGACTCCTTCTTCCATCTTAATTTCATCTGACCATCTCATTAATTGCCTATTTTTGTTCCTTTTCCTACTAGAGGTGTCTATTCTGTTAGAATTTCCAGCGTTGGTTGTCTCTTCTAGCCACGTGATCAGCCCATTCCCAATTTAACTTCTTGGCCAATCCCGCTGCATCCCTCACTAAAATTGCCGCTGTGATAGTCTCATTTCTGATTCCATCACTTCTTTTGACATTCAGCATACTTCGTTCAATGCTCCTTTGCCATCTTCTATTTTTCTTTCCTGGGTTTTCGTGTGGTTGACCATGTCTGACATCTAGTTTTTATTTTAGCCTTCACAAATGTTTTAAGAGACCAGAATTTTTTCCAAGAGCAATACGACTCTGAATTTCATTTGATAATCTGTCTTGAAAGGAAACAGTTTGTCCCAGGTACTTAAGTAAATTTAACTGAAGTTAAAATAATTTGCCTCTATTACAATTGCCTGAAACATTATTTTTATATATGTTCAATAAAGAGGACCAGAAAAGAAGGTAATAGCTGATATCCGGTGATTCTGTTTATACTATAACAACAAACTACTTTGATGCCCCATGTTCTAATATTATGACTAATAGAAGAATACCACAGAAGACAAAATAACGTAGAAACGTAACATGTAAATGAGAAATTGGAAAGTTCAACTTTTTGTTTTAATTAATTATTGTCTTGACTCGACATTGCATGTCACGAAATTTTCTTCTTCTTTTTCAATATTCAGTGATATCACAAATCAAACATTTGTGATAATTTATCAGATCAATGCATATTCTTAATTATATAAGAAAATATTTAACTTAAGATTGTTACAGCTGTTTTGAGGATATGTACTGGCTTGTATGATGCCTTTTAACAATTGCAATCCATTAAATAATAAGCATATAATAAACTTGCTGAAGAAATAGATTTGGGCACGTTTTCAAAAGAATGGATTTATCTTTAGTATTGCATAATATATAAGCTTGTAAGTTGGATAGATTACAGAATTGTGCTCCTAAATATACTTACGAAGAAAAGAACTTCTACTTACTCTGAAACAACTTTTTAAATTTTTGACTAACTTTTTACTTTCTCTTCTTACTCCTAGTAATATCTATCTATCTATCTATCTATCTATCTATCTATCTATCTATCTATATATCTATCTATCTATCTATCTATCTATCTATCTATCTATCGTTCTATCTCTATCTATCTATCTATCTATCTATCTATCTATCTATCTATCTATCTATCTATCTATCTATTATCTATCTATCTATTATCTATTCTATATCCTATCTATCTATCATCTATCTATCTATCTATCTATCTAATCTATCTATCTATCTATCCTAATCTATCTATCTATCTATCTATCTATCTATCTATCTATCTATGTGTCTATCGATCGATCTATCTATCTATCGATCTCAATCTATCTATCTATCTATTTATCTATCTATCTATCTATCTATCTATCTATATATCTATCTATCTATCTATCTATCTATCTATCTATCTATCTATCTATCTATCTATCTATCTATCTATCTATCTATCTATCTATCTATCTATCTATCTATCTATCTATCTATCTATCTATCTATCTATCTATCTATCTATCTATCTATTATCTATCTATCTATCGATCTATCTATATCTATCTATTCGATCTATCTATCTATCTATTTATCTATCTATCTATCTATCTATCTATCTATCTATCTATCTATCTATCTATCTATCTATCTATCTATCTATCTATCTACCTATCTATCTATCTATCTATCTATTTATCTATCTATCTATTCTATCTATCTATCGTTCTATCTATCTATCTATCTATCTATCTATCTATCTATCTATCTATCTATCTATCTATCTATCTATCTATCTATCTATCTATCTAAATTATTATCTGGCAATCGTGCCAAATTTTCAAAATTGAGTTTTCACCGAAAATGCATGGTGTATTTTCCCCTGGATACGAAAAAAAATCTTTTTAGTGAATGATCTGTACGAATGTGTATGTCTGTGTGTGTATCTGTTTTGTGTGTTAACAGAATATCTCCAAAAACGGTAAGTCTCCGGAATCTCGAACCTGGTATTCCGTTTAAGTACTACCACCGCTTCAAATACGAAAATTTGGAGCAAAATCTATCATTGGGGAATTGCGACTTTACTGAATGTTTTTTTTTTCAGTTTTCATCATTTTTTTCAGAACGCAGCACTAACGATTCTCTTTAAACTTCTACACGTACTCTTTGAATTGTATACAAATGCCTATCTCAATCATTTGCAACATTTTCCAGGAAAAACAGATTTTTCGGTGGTTCTGGGGAAACAGCAGCGTTATGATTTCCCCTAAAGTATTACTTAAGTAAAATATATGGTTTTTACCATCTACATAATATTAAGACATATTTAAAGCAGTGACAGAATTCCAAATTTGAAGTGTGAATTTATGGAACAGGTTTTTGAGTTTTTGAAATTTTTCCGAAAAGACTATAACGATTTCTGGGTAGGGACGGATCCTCAACCGAAAGTTTTACTGAATGGATTATTCAGTTTTTGCGATTTCCTCAAAAACAGCTTCAACAATTTTCTTTAAAACTTGGGGAATTAACTACACATTCAACAAGCTACAACTTTTATTTGAAACTTTTCTCTGGGAAAATTCACTTAAAAGGAGCGTTTGGTGGAGTGGTAGGGTTATGTTTTCAGTTTATCGGTGTATTATCAGGCCGTACTGAGGGCTTTGAGCAAGCGGTGTTGGAGTTCGAAATTGGTGGGAGAATGTAGAAGAAGGCTTAACACCTTAGCTCGGAGGGGTAAGCCGGACATGCCGGAATAGAGGGGAATGAGAGGGCGGATCGGCTGGCTAGGGAGGGATCCTCATTATCTTTTTGTGGTCCCGAGCCAGTCCTCGCCGTCACTAAGAGGTTTTGTGATAGTCAGATCAGACGAGGGTTTTGGAGAAATGCTGGGAGGACACTCAGGGGTGCCTCCACACTAAAAGCTTTATAAAAGGAACCAGGCAGGGGGTTTCAGATTACCTCCTGTCCCTTAGTAGGATAGGACTGAGAACCGTGGTGGGTGTAGTCACTGGACACACATGGATGTCTAGTCACTTGCATTATATACATTATGTCTAGTCCCATTTGCCAGAACTGTGATGATGGAGTTAGGAAAACGGTGTACCGCTACTTATGTCAGTGTTCCGGTTTCGTTGGTACTAGGTTTCATGTATTTGGGAGGGCACCACTCTCCCGGGATTGCCTGGGTAAGTTGAAGTTGAAGGATGTCTTGGAATATTATAGATTGATCGGTAGACCAAGGAGGGAGATTATTTAGGGGGATGCATTGGGGAGAATGGGGGGATAAAAGGCATATAGGTTAGGTCCCAAACCATTAGGAACCGGTTTCAATAATAATAATAATAATAATCATCATCACTTCTTTACTTGCCAAGATTATTAGGCAATTAATACTTATCCCTCCATCACCTCTGCAATTATGTTAGCAGAAATACGTAAAATGTGAGATTAAAGTAAATTTATCATATTATATATATATATACTCGTATATATATATAATATATATATATATATATATAATTGTATTAAAAGGAATAACAGAAAGACGTATAACTGTTTCGCACCAGACTTTTTTTTTTATGTATAAAAAGGTAAAATAGTAATCACTTCTCGCTAAGCTAATCTTGGCCCAATCTGATATACCACCCTAATTCATCACCTGATATACAAAGATAAATTAATTCTATGGAAAAAAAGAAGTAAAAAGAAACGAACAATGTCTGTGTTTCTCTTATACCATTTATTATATAGATTCTGTAAAATTGAGAATTATTTCTGGGTCAAAAATGCCATTGAACAATGGTTCAAATTGTTTAAATTCTTGTAATTTCTTTATTGTATTTAATCTCTTATGATTTTTATAGTATATGATAACAAAAATATATTATAATAGGCATTAGAGATAAAACGATCAAATTACTATGCAATCTTATATATATGTATTATATATATATATATATATATATGTGTGTGTGTGTGTGTGTGTGTGTACCAAGGTTGATATCGATTAATTTTATAGCTGTATTGTTCATATTTTTGTGTTTACAATCCTTGCGTATTTATTTCCAATATAGTAAATGCAACAGATATGGATTATAATTTTTCAAGGTCGTTGATATAATTGTAATTATAATTTATTTCTTTTATTTAGAAAATAGAAAAGAAATATAAGATTTTAAACCCAAACAAAATAATTGTGTATTAATTATTTATTAAATTTTAATAACTGAAAAGGTTTATGAAAAATTCAAATTCATGGATAATAATTTTAAAAATATCTTGTGTGACCCACTCATTAGTGAATGAGATTACTATAAGTATCTAGTGCCTCAATCGACAACACTTGTAATCTTAATATTTCAGATCCACCAGAACATTACAAAAGATCAATTTTTCCGACAAAAAAGGAAATGTTTTAAATAAAATTGAATGATAGCAGATTGTACATAATGCAGTTTACTAGTCCAAATTTAAAGAAAAATGGGTTGTGCCGTATTCTAGAAAATTAAAGAAAAACAACACTAACTTCATAATACTACTCTGTAAAGTCGCACTTCCGGTGGTTAATGAATTTTCTTTAAACTTGGAGTATTAACAACGACTTTAGTGTCCCTAATAATATATAGAAGACAAAATCTTCGATTTTACTGAAGTGGCACTTTAATAACTTGCGGAGTAATTTGATCATTATATATTAACGTTTCAGTTTCAGTAAGTTTAAAGAAAGTCATTTGATCCATATTCTAGAAAATAGCAAAAAAATATTACAAAAAAAAAGAAGTAAACCTTAGTAAATTTGCACGTCTGCTTTGACCGAAACCTTCCTTTCAGTGTTGGTACGGAATATTAATTTTCATATTAAATATTTGATTCGCACACACACACACACACACACACACAAATATAGCATGATGTAAAAGAATACTTTTAGAAAACAGAATTCCGAAATATGGACTTGACTGATTACAGTTTTTACTGCTACTCAAGGAAATGTTGTAAGTAATGGTGTCAAATTTTCTTTAACCTAGTTTTCACCGGAAATACACGTTTCGAGAACCCGTGTGTTTGAAAATGTGGTTTTTAAAAAAATGCTCTGTGCTATATGTACGTTTCTATATGTGAATAGCATAGTTCAAAAACGAAAAAGTGCAGAAAACACTTAAGTTTCTGGGTTGAATCGCATCAATGGTTTGCCAGAAACCTACGTTTCGCCCATATACAAAGAAAGCTTTTTCTGAGTCATTTTACCTTTTGAAAGCCAATGGAGCAAGGTGATACGACCCTGAAGACAAGCTCATTGCAATATGAGGGAAAAAAATCGGTTTCTAGCACTGACGTGGTCTCAAACCCAGAAAATCAAGTGTTTTTACAGGAAAATGACCACAGTAAGTTATAAGATTATCAATCATTGTAAATTCATACTTGTCTGATTAGGTATCACCATGGAATCTGCCGGTAAGTAATCTGTCAAAATTCTTCAACCATTACCACTTTACTGATTGGATTTTTTCACTTGTTTGGAATTTTCTCAAAAATGGCCCAAACGATTGACATTAAACTTGGTATATCAATTACAAATATAAAAAGCTAGAAGTTTTATTTGTAACATTTCTCTGGGAAAATTTATTTAAAGAAGTTATTAGGGGAGGGTTGGTACTATGTTTTCTCCTCTAAAGTGCAAATTTAGTTTATTATACGATTCCTTCATCTAAATTACATTAATTAGAATTAAATATGTTGCAAAAATTTGACTTTTAACAAACATGGTTGACAAAAAGTGCAAATTTATTGAATAGTTTTTTCAGTTTTTTTTTTTTTTTTGCGATTTTCTCCATAAAAACATCATGGATTTCATGAAATTTGTTATACTAACAACAAATACAAAGACGTATCATTTTTATTTGAAATTTTTGCCGAAAAAGTTCATTTAAAAGGGTTTTGGGTGATGGTTAAGAGTTAAGCTTTGCTCAAAAAAGTGATTTTATTAAGTTTTAGATTCACCCACTGACATAACATTGAAGACAACTTCAAATATCCAATAAGAGTATCAGAAGTTTGCAAAAAAATTCGCCTTTTACGACTCTGTAAATCAAAAAAGTGATGTGAGTGATGTGTTGTACACCAGATATTTTATTTATTTTAATAAAGAAATGTACTCTAGTTGTTTTTACAATTTACATTTTTTGTTTACATTGATCGTTTAATAAATGTTCTTGGGAATATGTTTCTAATAGAGTAACAATTTTCTAATCAAAAATGGATGTCCCTGTCAATTCTCAAAAAGCATTGGATAACAGAACAAGGTCATCATCGTCATTAAGCTTATTGTGCCTTTTTTTATGACAGGTAGTAACCTGCTACAACCATTGCTGATTAGAAATGGTTTTAATTCATTAATAAAAATGGTTAGAATGTGTGGCGGCGAGATTGTGTCACCTCGCACGACTCTCTAGGAAATCGGAATAAATGGCAGGTGTACCAACCTTAGCTACTCATAGACATGTCATTATAAAAGCATTCAAGAAACCTAACCTATTTTTTATTTATGTCAGAATTAATTAATTTATATCACAATAAGGTGTGCAGTTAAAATTGAATTTCAATGAGTATCTATAATATTTTTAATGTCCATAAATTTAGCATAAACTCTAAATCTTTTATTTCTAATATGAATATTAATTTGGGATAAGTTTGTAAATATCAATGCAAGATCTATATTTTCGAAAAACCACTCTGGCTTTTCTATAAATAGGTTGCTATAGTCAGCGCCCGTTCTAGGGGCGAGCAACGCGGACATTTGTTCGGGGCGACAAAATTTAGGGGCACCATACTGGCTGTAGGTGTGAGAAAAATACTAATTTGTTGAAATCTCAATTAATAGAAAATTTCACATATCGATTTTTTCGTTCACTAAAAATTTACAGTGCGCAGCGTATTTATATTGTTTATGTCTAAAAGTTAAAAATATTTACACTATTATTGAAAAATTAACTCAGAATTTGTAAAGGACAATGCTTGAACATGTTTGAACATGCATATACTTCTCTGGACAGAATAGCATTAGCACGCGAGCAGAGCGCTGCTTCAGCTTGTGTTTGAACATGCATAGACCTGCTTAAAATATATATTTGTACATATATTCTTAAGGGGCGGTAATTTGTCATTTTGTCCAGGGCTACGTAACCGCTAGAAGGGGCGCTGGCTATAATCTAGCCAGTTGTTACTTTTTTATTTCTATTAGTTCAAATTTGTTACTTTTTCTTACTAGATTAAATATTGCAGACGTATAAAATTTTCAAAATTTAATGTTCATTCGCAAAAACATGTTTTGGAGGTCCACTGGCAATGTTTGGTTTTATTATCTACATGATAATAATATATTGTGCATCAGGAGCATTATTGGAATTTTAATCTGAAGAAAATCGGGTATGAAATCCGGTAACCGGAGGTATGACTTTACAGAATTGGCTTTTGAGTTTTTTTGGAATTCTCTCGAAAAAGGCATTAACGATTTTCTTTAATACTCGCTACACAAATACCACTTTTATTTGGAAACATATCAATTTTCCGAGTTAATTAATTTTAAACTAGTTTTAGATGGTCTGTCAGTTAGGTTTAAATTTATATTGCATAAGCTTTTTTGGTTTTGACAGGGGCGCTTCACACAAGTCCTCTCAGTTACAGGAAGCATCACCCAGAACACTTTTTTTTCAAGGCCAGCCCAACTAATATAATATGCACTTTATTACACAACTAACCCAATTGTATAATGTGCTTTATTCTTTTAAAATGCCATTAACTTATGAGATAATATTGATAAAATATTCATAGAAATTAAACTGCACATTTTTTTCACATTTCTTTAAGCAATTTTTTGTTCAAAAAAATGCATAACAACGTCAACATCAACAACATTTTTTTTGTGGCTATTTTTAATGTTTTTCTATCACATTTCTCTTTGCTATCTAACAATTATCGTCAAACCAACCAACCACTTTACATTTACCACATTTCCGAATGTTATTTTTCTTTCGGCCAGACAGGCTTAATTTATAATGAACAGTTGACAATTTCATTTATTCAAGAATCGTATATCCAGAACTACTGTTGTTTTCAAGAGCACATAAGTCTATGATTAGATCAATAAAGTTCCCTATATTTTTTTTATTATATTATCCCACATAAGGGGATTTCTATGAGCTAGTAAGTTTAGAATGTATATTTCTAGGTCCAAACAATATTACGGCTGAATCTAACATATGTAAATTGTTAACCTTAAATAAATCACTCATATTTGACCAATTAAAATCAATAACTTTCTTACAATTGGGATAACTAATTGGTAGTAATTAAACTTACCATAATTTTCATTAAATCTTAGTTTCTCTTTTCTACTATAGAACATAAGAAAGCTAGTGAATTCCATAAATTCTACTAATTCTTTCTCTTTTTACTGTCTCTTACTATTAGTAAGAGGAAGTATTGTCGTGTCAAATTTTCGATATCGAGTTTTCACCGGAAATTTCCGTTTTGAAATATCCCGTGAGTCCCAAAAAGTGGTTTTTAGCAAATGGTCGGTGTGTGTGAGTGTGGTGTGTGTGTGTGTGTGTGTGTGTGTGTATGTATATGTATGTGAACAGCATAGCTCAAAAACGAAAAACCGTAGAAAGTTGAAACTTGATATTCCGTTTAGATATCACCACGGGAGCTGACAGAATGTTATCTGTCAAAATTTCTCAACCAAAAGTATCACTTTACTAGATGTTTTTTTTTTTTTTACTTTTTTGCGATATTCTCAAAAATGGCTCCGACGATTTTCTTCAAACTTGGTATATTAAATGCTCATACAAAGAGCTACAACTTTTATTTGAAATATTCTCTGGAAAAATTCATTTAAGGGCATTTTTGGGGCAGGAGAGGTGTTATGTTTTTCTCTACAGTGCTATCATTGTTGATTACACAATTCTATTGTAACAGCAAGAGAGAGAGAACACAAGCCCGACCGAGAGAAAACAAACTCTCTCTGGTACTCTCTCACTTAAGCAGGCTAGAGTGGGGAGAACCTGTATATAAGCCAGTAAGAGATCTAGACATCCATCTATCTATCAGATTCAACCATACACCGCATCGTGTCATAACTCTACTCTAACCCTTTATTCTATAAACTCATTACAAGTCCAGTGCAGTTTGTGTAAACTTATAGCTATATTATAACAGTGTCTTCATATCTCGTCTAATTAATCAACCAAATTTCTCTCCTCATCAACTCCATTATACTATCATCCAAACAAAATTAATTAGAAATAAATAGATGGCCAAAATTCCGAATTTCAAGAAAATTAATAAATCGGAAGTGCGCTTTTACTAAACAGTTTTTTCAGTTTTCGACGAATTTCATTAAATTTGGTACGCAAACTATAAAATTTGTCAATTATAATTCTGATAACTGGTGTAAGAGAAAGTTGTGTGAGTGTTTCACATCAGATTTTTTTTCTATTATCAAGAATATCCTTTGAAAAGCTCAGATTGGTCAGCAAGGTTGTTCCCACAAATATTTCCCTTACTCCCGCATTCAATAAACCTATGTAAGAGTTTCCAATCCCACCGCTATAGAAAATCCATATGTCCAAAGTTAATATAACTTTCTGCCAATCTTTCTCAAATCAATTTCCCACACAACTGTTTCAAAAAAAAGAGTAAATAATAGTCCAGTTAACCTGCCAAGTTTCAAGAAAACAAGTAAAGTCTTAAACCCGAGAAAAGGCAAAGAAAATAACACAAAGATCTGAAAAATGGATTCATCAATGTTACGCTCTCATTAACTGCTAATTTTCTTTAGTCTTAATATATTTACCAAACAATCCATTCTGGGCGTCATAAAATTGTATTATGGTTTATAATAAAAAGTGAACATTCATTTAAACAATACAATTTATAATTTAATAACTTATCAAGAAAGAGTGGTTGTGTATAGCAAACTTAACCTTATTTGAAATTCATTGGGAATTGTTATAATTCTGTTTATAACATTTATACAACAATGACCTAATTACAAAAAAAAAATGTAAACGCCAGATAATTATATAATTGTTAATAAATTGGAATATTTATTAGGTAATCATTTCCATTGATTTATATAATTATCGCTTAATTTTATATTATCTTGGAAAATTTCAGGTTTCCATGATAGTTTGCTTTGTAGTTTATTGTACTTTATATATATATATAAAGAGTGTGTGTGTGTGTGAGAGTGGAGGAATCCTAAAGAAAATGCCAGCTCTGCGGACCCAACGACAACAACCGCGTATATTCATAGTAAAGTTAAAAATGTTCATTAATATTTAAAAATTTGTCTGGGGCAGATTTTTATAAAATTCATTGGAGAAACAATCAATTCCGGAAACTTTTCCTCTTTTTTTTAAGAATTGTTTAAAAACAAGTTTTAATTATTCTTCCTATTGTAAAACTCTTTATCTAGATTGGTATTTAAAATTAATAGTGTGAAATTTATGATTCTCTATGGGTTTATTAAGAGTCTCAAATATATTAATCCAATCTCTTTACATCAATGTTACTCTTAGAAATAAATCTAGATATTTTTTTGTTATTTTTTTTTTTAATTTCGACCTGGGGTCCTCGGAAGTACTTAAGAGTATTTCATATTTTTATACTGAGAGGTAATATTATAGAAATATGCTACTTTTTTTTAATATTATTCCCGTAACAAATTGATTTGTATTTTAAATTAGATTTTAACATATAATTATTTATTCTCATTTGAATTAGTTTTTTCATAAATTATATTAAAAGAATTTATTTTTTTTTACGAGCACACAAATATTATTCACTTTTGAACAATTTCTGTTTTTTGTTTTTTTAATGACACTTTATTATTAAAATTTTTTATTTATAAGCTATAAAAACATTATAGATTATATTGCTGTTACATTATATTATACTTATTGATCTATTGATAATTTAAAATTCAAATTTTTTTGTAACTTTATTTATTGATAGTTTTGAGAACTCCACAATAACTTAGATTGTAATGAAAAGAAAACAAAAGAAAACAGAATTTAGAAAAGAAATGTTTAACATAATGTAGATTTATAAATTATTTACTATAAAAAGTATGATAACATTCCATTAAAAATCAATTCAATAAAGATGAATTTATTAAAATGCTAGTGAATAAAACAAATTTTTGTTTAATCACTAGATATTAAAAGTATTTGCAAATTAATACTAAATAAATTATAAAGTTTTTTGAGATTATCATGTGAGAAAATAATAAAATTTTAGCAATTAAATTGTACTTCGAGACTAAAGTAGTTTTACAATTATCGATCTTGAACTTGAACTCGAAAAGATATAAATGCCACCAACTTTATTCTGTTTGTCAAATAAATAACTAATTTTATGATGTCTCAACCAATATAATCTATAAATTTAATTTATTTATCTAAATAAATTAAATTGGTCAATTAAATATTATTATAAAAAAGCGAAAATGTTAGAATAAAATATGATTTTTTTTTGTAATGCTTATTATTTATTGATTCATTCAATTTCGCTGAAACTTTTTTTTTTTTTTAAATAGAATTTCAAATAAATGGAACAATAGTTTCAACAACAGGTTTCTTAAAATAGCTTTGATTTGTAGTTTTTTCCCCCCTATAGCAAGTGTTGAGCTTAAAAATAACACTGAGAAGTGCCAAATATGAAGTTTTAATAGAGAAATATATGAAAAATTAATTTTAGTATCAACAAGAACCGATCTGATCATGCTTCAGCTATGGAAGGGTAAAAATTAATTGTAATTTAAAAAAAAAAAAATATCACTATTTAAAATAATCCTGATTTATCTAAATAATCACTTCCAAAGGAAAAGTAAAAGAAAATTCATAATAAACAAATGAAAACTGAACTGAAACCACGACTTTTATCCATAAATCCTTCCCGGGGATAAGTTTTATTACTCAAATTGTACGATACGAGTCTCTATATAATATAGACAATATTCAGAATATTCTATATTAATTAATAAAACACTAATAAAAAAATATAAAATAAAAAGCTAAATAAATGGAAACTACTTACATGCTAACGAGGCAAAATATTGCCTTAGACGAGCCTTGTTCACCATAGTAATAAAACGTAAAGGAAATTGGTATGTATAAAAAGTATGTCCAACGACGAATGTCACCACAGAAATAAATGCGAATAAGTAAAGTGCCTCCTAGGCTAGTATATAATAAACTGCCACCAGGGAGAACTACTAAACCTGTTATCTATGAATGAAAAATTTGTGTTGCCAACGACAACAACGCAAGCCGCCTGTCTGTGTGTATGTTTGTTGTTGCATTATTCTCACGTTTTTTTTTTGTCTTTACAATCGTCAGTAAATAAAACAATAAAACAACTATATGTTCACATTAATTTTTGTCCATTTGTTCCCATATTTATGACGGAAGTAAATTATTTATTCGTAATTCGTTGTAGTATTATAATATTTAGAGCTTAATAAATGATATAGTTGAGTTTTGTGCAAAATTTTCTCTCTTTTTGTTGTCAGTTTTTATTCTGTCAGTATAATTTTAAAATTTTTTTTAAAAACTATTTACAGCTTTCTCTAAATTCAAAGTGATTAAAAAAAGTAGTTACCTCTGAATTTGAATCTTCGTGTAAGTTTAAAATAATCTTTGTAATTACATATTTAATAATTTTCAAAGAACCTTACACGACTTTCTCTTACTTTAGTAAAAAAAAAAATAGTTCTAATTAACAGATTTGTCGTTCAAATCTGACATTGTGCAGTTTGGGCCAACACTACGACGAATTTGTGCCGCCCTGTTGGTGCCAGGATGAAACCACACACCCTATACCAAACTCTTCCAGATTAAGATCTTTGTGGAATCTCAAGATCCGGGAAGCTACTAAGGAGGATATAACTTCCTTCAACGCTTGGTAACTTCCCAGACTTCCAAATCTTCTCTTAATGACAGAGACTTCTTCATCTCCCCACAAAATCTACAGGCACAGCTTCTTCAGCTGTTCTCTGAGTCTACAATGCCCCATGAATAAACTGGTCAGTATGCGAAGCCTATTTTTGCTCATACTGATGCACGTTTACTGCACTTTTCTGGTTAAGTCCACCTAGACAAGTCTTAACTTGCTTCAGTCCTAGATGGGTTTTCCAGAGCTGCGCTCCCTTCATTTCCCCTTCATTTCTGACCTCTTTCCAGAGAGACTTACCGCTTATCCCGCAAAAAGGTTCTGGCCTTTTAAAGGGGGGTACAGCCCCTTTCAATGTCAGGTTATCGGCCATTCATTACGTTCCACGCAACATGCCGACTTTTCATTGATAATGAAAGAAATGATTCATAATCCAATTAAAAGAGAATGGAGATCCCTAAAAGAAGCTGCTAACTATTTTTTAAAGTTGTTAAATTCTGTTTTTCTCTTATTCATGCAGTTTATAAAAACATTTCATTTTCAATGAAAAAAAAAAACACACTTCCGTGAATTCACCCAAAAAGGATATCCCTTATCTAAGTATATCTTTAATACTTCAATTTAAAGCTTAAGCGGCATCCAAAATAGGGTAACTCTATTGTTGCTGCCTAGGTCATTAAGTTTGCCGAAGCATGCCCATACCAGTTTCGAACTAATAATGTATGAACTGAGCAGCCTGGATGTCGGATAGCATTAGAATCTCCTGATTCCTATATTCCTGTTAAAGTTAAACTAGACACATCATTCAATGGGGTGAATTTCCGCTTGAAAGATTATACGAACTTACCAATAAGCTCAGAAGGTCCGTCCTTGGCCCAAACACAACTGGCATGTTTACTGAATTTTTAGTTTGCTTCAGTATTACACAGTTGATGGAAACTTAATGTCCCTTAACTTGATGTCCCTTTTCATATAATTTTGTCAACCCGGTTCTGCTAGTCCAGCCATAAAATAAATTTTCTCAAAAGAAAGTTTTAAAAAAGTGATTTTTGATCATCTGAATTGGACTATAAATTGCAACATTTCAACATTTATGAATACAAATATTTTTCCTTGGCACATTTTCATATTTTTCCTCTGAGTTTTATAAGCTCCAATTTTCACGACAATATAAAAAACATTTGGACTATATATTTATGGATATTCCGAACTGTTTTTACCATAAACGCATCCCAATTTCTCAATCACATGATGAAATTTTAGGCACTTGATTTATCTAAGTAAAATGTGACAGATCTTTAGCTAAATTGGAAACAAATTAAAAAAATGAAATCTTTTATACTCCTAGTAAAAATCGTGTCAAATTTTCGAAAATTGAGTTTTCACCAGAAATAAATATTTTGAGGTCCTCTGAGAACGAAAAAAAAATGTATTTAGCTATAATTGTCTGCAACTGTGTGAACAAAATATCTCAAATGCGAAAAATCGTGGGAAATTTGGTATTCTGTTTAAGTACTAACATCGCATATGACACGCTGTTCGGACAAAATCCATCAACTGGCAGTGCGAGATTACTGAATAGTTCTTACAAGTTGTCGCGATTATATCGAAAAGGCTCCGACGATTTTCTTTAAATTTCATTTGCTATCTACATACAGACACCCTATGACTTTTGAATCATTTTCTCGGGAAAAATGATTTTTTCGGGGATTCTGAGGGAACCGTTGCATTATGCCTCTAAAGTGCCACTTCAGAACAATGTATCCGTCTAATATTAATACACACTAGAAGCATTGATAGAATTCTAAATTTGAAGAAAATCAGCTAACCGGAAGATCGACTTTATAGAATAGGTGTTTGAGTTTTTTTGGAGACGGGTTTTTTGGAATTTGGTCGAAAACGATTTTCATTAAACTTAAAATGCTCATTGCACAGACAGAAGCGTATCACTTTTGTTTGAAACATTTTACAAAAAAAAAAAATTATTTTAAAGAGGTCTCTCAATTAGGTTAAACCTTAAACTGTTGCTCCAAAGTTTTGTGACAGATTGCGCCCACAATGTTCACCCAGGGGTATATGTATAACCTCTACCACACCATCTTTTTTTGCGTCATTTATAAGCAATTTTAAAGAAAATGTTTTTAATGAAATTAGAGAGTCGTAAGAGTCGTGTGAATGTGTTCCTCATCAGATGAGGCACTTTAAGTTACCTACGTGAAATACAACAGTGATCTTTTGCTAAATTGAAGACAAAAAATATAAAAATGAAATCTCTTTCCATTTGAATATTTAAGAAAAAAGTCTAAATAAAAATATAAACGATTCACTAAGCATTGTTTCTTGTGATAATAAACAATTTTTTTCCCGAATATCTAATTGCTTACTATTGTAACAATCAGTCTCTTTCTCACGTTACCTATGAATTTAAATACTTTATCATCGGAAAAGTCTCTATTTTCCTCACTATATATAACAGATTTTCCTTAAGGAAAAGAATTATTTTTAACCACATGTAACTATAGAACGATATATTGCTGATAAAAGGAAGTATTGTAATCTTGTCTAATTTTCTATCTCGAGTTTTCACTGAAAATATACCTTCTGAGGTCTCTGAGTCCGAAAAAGTTAATCTGTGTGTGTATGTGTCTGAGAGAGAGGGGGGCAATAGCATAATTCAAAAACAGAAAATCGCCTTCCTAATAATTCCTCTTTAGAGCCTCTATGCAGAGTCGGGTTTGCTGCGACCTCAACTTAGAAGGGAACAGTTGACTATGACATACTTAATCAGAATCGACACCATTGAATAAAACCATATTTTAGTGCCCGCTTTATGAAGAATACTGACAGCAAAGTACGCGAACGCGACCTTTAAGGATCAAAGCAAAAGCCTCCTTGAGGCGGAAGGCTTGGAATTGGGCCCAGTGGAGCAAAAGAGCTTTGCTCTTTTTTCTCCTTGACCCGTACACGTCCGCATTGATCTGTCAGTGCACAAAAATGAAGAAACACCTCACGTCGTTTATAGGTAAAAACTTCTAGAAATACTAAATTTCTATTTGAAGTACGACCTGTCTAGAAGGCGGGAAAAAGATAGAATATGTAGAATGTGCCGTTTACAGGCTCTCCGGGACAAGTTCTCGACTGACCCGATGATTGTTCATATTTATGAAACATTGAGCCAATTACGTATGAATTTATTGTATGAATGTATTTACTAGCGAATGCGTTTAAATTAGAATTTTATCTGGGATTCAAGGAATCTTCTATAAAGTACTTCACTCCAATTTTACTTTAATAATAGTTAATTTATGTTTTGTCTAGAGGGGCGGAATATTTACGTTTAATATCGCAAAGGCAAATAACCCTTTTTGTATCTAGTGTAGCTGAAGTGAACTGAAAGGTCTTTAAATTATATCTCATATGGTATATAATGAACATAGTTGTTTAAGGCAATATAAGTGAAAAATAAAATTGAAGAATTCTGAAAAATAAAGGCAAACATTGATGTGCAGCAAGAGGTGGCAAGTCTTGTAATAATACTATTACATAGGAATCTACATGAATCAGCAGTGAAAAAGGAAAAGTAGGGTGTCATTGTGCGATTATCTATACTTCCCACTCCGTCGAATGGATTCGATGGCTAAAGCGGGGAAGAGGGACAATCAAATATATATTGCCCGGCTCCATGCTACTTCCATGGGCAGTTGCGAAGGACGTAGTGAAAAGAAAGAAAGGCGCTTTCCTAGCTCGATTGACTCTTAAAATGTTACGGCAGCGCAATTGGCCCAGGTTGTCGATGCGCCAAAAAAAAAAATAAATAAATAAATAAATAAAGCCATGTAAGTTTGTCACCATTTTAAATAGTATAAAACTAAGTAAATTTCATAAGCACACATTTGGTGTGAGCTCTTTACATTGCTATAGCTTTTAAATAAATTTTATTTGCATTAATTAAAGGGAATTAAACGGTATAATTCTAAATATCATTTTGATTATTATTGTGCAATAGAGCACATTCCTAGTAATTAGCAGTAAAAATATTATTCTTATAGTGCCACGTAATTGATGATAATAATAAAAATAATAATAATTTTCAGAGATAACTGAATGATATTCTTTTCTGTAATTAGGTAAAATATAACTGTCCATGATTTATCTTCATCGGCTTGGTTTATACCAATCGACGGCGGTAACTATAGAATTTTCTCTATTGATAATCTAATTTAATTTTCTTTATTTATTTATTTATTTTTCAACATATTCTTATAAATATTTAATCAAATTTTGTTCAGTTGACAAATTTTATAGTTTGTGTACCAAATTTGATGAAATTCCTTGGAGTTCGTCGAAAACTGAATAAAATGTTCAGTAAAAGCGAACTTCCGGTTTACTAATTTTCTTGAAACTCGGAATTTTGGCCATCGATTTATTTCTAATTAATTTTGTTTGGATGGTAGAATTGTAAGTACAATCAACTATGATAGCACATTAAAAAAACAAACAACATAACCCCACCAATGCCCCAAAAGCCCCTTTAAATGACTTCGCTAGGAGAAATGTTTCAAATAAAAGTTGTAACTTCTTATATGTGTAGTTCGCATACGTAGTTTAAAGAAAATCGTTGGAGCCGTTATCTTGAAAATAACAGAAAACTGAAAAATACATTTCAGTAAAAATGCACTTCCGGTCATCCGCTTTTTCTTGAAACTCGGAATTTCAACAACATATTTAATTCTAATTAATATTATTTAGCTGATAGAATTGTGTAATAAACTGAAAAAGCACTTTAGTGGACAAACCATCCACCCCTCCCCTAAAAGTGCCCTTAAATGCATTTTCCCGGAAAAATGTTACAAATAAAAATTGTAGATCTTTGTATGTGTAATTGATATATAAAGTTTAAAGAAAATCGTTGGAGCCATTTTGGAAAAAAATGCAAAAAAGTGAAAAAACCATTTAGTAAAATGGTACTTCCGGTTGAGGAATTTTGACCGCTGACCAACTGTCAGATCTCATGGTGATACTTTCAAGTTTGAACTTTCTGCGATTTTTATTTTATACAAAGAAGAAAAAAAAATAAACCTGGTGTCAAACACTCAAATGACTTTCTCCATAAAGATACTGGCGGACGTACCAACCTACCAAACCCGAACAGAGAAAGGAAGTTAAGAACGCGCCAATAAAATTGAACTAACTCTATATATTTGAAATTTAAAGCCTCAAATTCCGGAGAAATTTAACTAAAAATCAATTCTGTTTTTCGAAAAATATTTCAAATAAAAGTGAGTACAATTACCAAGTTTAAAGGAAATCGTTAAGGTTATTTTCTAGATAATTACAAAAAAAAAACGCAAATAACCTATTCTGTAAAGCTGCACTTCCGGTTAGCTGGTATTCTTCAAATTTCGAATTATAACAATGCTTCTAATGTGTATTAATATTATATAAGTGATAGTACCATCATTGCAGTGAAGTAGAACTTTATAGGGAAGCTTAACGCTACCGTTTCTCCAGACTCCCCCCCCCCCAATGTACTTAAGTATGTAGAGGAATGTATGAAGTTTCAAATACACACTGACAAATGCATGCTGATGATAGGCGAACGCCCGAAACCGATCTATGACCACAAAAAGAAGCAGGCTATTACGGAAAATATTTCTGAAAAAATATATATTTAGTAAAGACGCATTTTCGATTTTTGCGGAGAAACTTCATGTCAGATGATGATAGACGAAATATCAGATTTGAACTTCCTACAATCTTTCGTACATGTTTGTTCTCTGTTTCTCTCTCTCTCTCTCTCCCCGTGTAGGACCCGGGGTAGAATAAGCCTTACGGTATGCCCTGCCTGTCGTAAGAAGCGACTAAAAGGGAGATCCTGCACTGGACAAGTCGTATCTTCTAATAAGATATGTATGAGTCCTTGTGTGAAAAGTGAAATCTAGTTGTGTCACTCTTACTTCAACAACTAGAGATATTTTGGCGTAGGCTTGTGGCGAAGCCATCGTCTACCCAGCGGGGTGAAATCAGCCTCTGGCTCTGCAGGTTGGGGATTCCCTCCCCCAACCCATCCTGATCCTTTCCCCTGGCAGGGTTGCTTGCGAGTTACTGAAACCTCTGTGCTTGAGGCAATGGACAGGAATCACTAGATGGACATTAGATCGTAATGGCCGTGGTTTAACCAATAATTCCAATGACTGAGGTCATGAGTTGAGCGGGAGGACACTCGCAATATAAAATTAACCCTGGAGCCAGCCGGCTGCTGGAAGCGCATTTGCTGGGGGTGCGCAGTTCACCAGAGCCTGCTAGAGAGTGTCTTCTCTAGCTTCTGGTAGTGGAGTGTGACCTCGTTGAGGGATCACTCTGCGCGCTGGTTGAGCGCATCTCAACCTACCCTTAAATAGGCCGAGCGGGGGAGTGCTTCGGTCTTCTGCTATGGTCGGGCATTGCACTAAAAGCCCTTCCATGGTAGTGATATCCCCTTCTTGTTAAACGATCCTGTTGCTTGCACTTGGAGACCGGTAAACCCGAACGGATAGGAACGGTCTAAAAAGATCCCCCGACGTACCAGGATGAAAAGGGGTATACGGGAAGAATGCCTCTCTCACTCACACACACACACATACACACACACACACACACACACACACACACACAATACACACTATTCGCGAAAACATTTTTTTCGTACTCAGTGAACCTCAAAATATGTATTACCGGTAAAAACACAAATTCGAAAATTTGGCACGATCGTACAATAATGGGTAAGAGGAAATTAAGAGTTGAACTCATTAATTAATAAATTTACTAAAAATATAGAGAAATTTTGCCAGAAGTTTGAGGTTTACGGTTTATGCAAACTGCAAATTTCTCAAATTATATATCTGCAAAAAAAAATTATTAAATGGCATAAATTTAATCTTCAATATGCTATTTTGCTGAAAATTTCTGGTATCAATTAAAAGGAAAAGTTAAATATTAATTGCAATCTGCAGGTTGCAAACGAATAAACGAATACGCAACTTGAATTTCCATACTCTGTCGTTTTTTTTTATTTTTAAACTTCTCATTTGTACATATTAGAACATAATGAACGAATATGTCAGATTTATTGATTTTTCTTAAAAAATCAGAAATAAAAAAGTACGCAGAGATCATTGTTCATTCGCGCTTTATGCCCTGCTCGCACACCTAACTGTTTGCTATAGGGCGGAAGTGGTTACCCAACTGATATGATTATATATTATTGCTCATATTTATGTATTCTTTAAATTCAAGGTCAAGACTGGGGGAATCTTACTCAATACCGTACTACAACACAGCCTAGCGCCAGCATATCTAATCACTCTACTACTGTGGCGCCTTTCATTTATTTAATTTCAAATAAATCCTTCAAACTAATCTGCTCCACTATTTATTTATTTAATCATATAATTGAGTTGCATGAAGAATAATGAACAAGTGAAGAAATGTGATCCAATTTGCGAGTATTATTGAAAAATGTTTGAAAAGAGTTTTTTGTTTCTAATTTTTGAAATTGAGTTTTCATAAGACAGGTAGCTCAAACTTGGTACTTATTTGGGTACCACTTTTAGAATACGATCTGAAAGTTTCAGTTATAATCCATTAATCGGAAGAGTATTCGATATATCGACTTTTTTAATATATTTTATTTTTTCGATATTTTCTCGAATCCTTGCACTATCGTATTTAGGACATAACTTATATTGTTTTTGAGATAAGTTTGAGGGTTAGAAGCTTTCCTCTAAAGTGCTGTTTCAGTTTAATATACGGATCCATCATTTATATAGTATTAAGCTCTTTAAATAAATTGCTAGATTCCAAGTTTAAACAACATCGGCTCGCCATAAGTATGTCCATTATCCAAGAATATTTTTATATATTTGGGAAATTTGAGAAAACGGCTTGAACGATTTTCTCTAAACTGGAACTCGCTAAATGCCCAGTTATAAAACTTAGCACATTTGTCAGCAACATTTTACTGAAAAAAATTAGTTCTGGGGAATTATAATTTAAAGTAAACTTCAAACTGCCACCAGTTTTTTGGAACGAGTGATAAAAACGTTTCTCTAGTGGTGTACAATGACCTCCGCTCCTTAATTTGTAAATATAATGTGGCCGAGTAAATCCGAGTGAAGGTTTAGTAAAAATTCCCAGTTTTAAAAAATTTATCAATTAGAAAATGTAATATAATTACATTTTGAAAAACAGTTGAGAAAGCTTCACATCAGATTGGTTTTTGTTTTTACTGTATCTTTAAACGGAACTTTGGAAAATACGTTTCTTATGTTTACTTCCGGAGGCCATTATTTGAATAAAAAATGTAAAATAAATCTTTTTTTTTCGGAGTTTCCTCAATACTGAGGCTTTCCTCAACCGAATATGTCCTTCATTTTTTCCTTCCAATTCTCTCTTTCGACTGCATCCTCTGCGCGAAGTCCATTTTTACTGAGAGACTCCATCAGGAGACCTAACCGAGTTTAGCTGGGCCGCCCTTTCTTTCTCCTACGGTCTACTTCCCATTCCATCATCTGTCTCGCTACCCCTTTACCCTCCATCCTAACTACATGTCCAAACTAGCACAACCTTCTCTCCTCTATTCGCTCTAGAATATTGTGCCCTGCTTGCATCATTTCCCTTATGTCTTCATTCTTTCTCCTTTTCAATTTCGAAACTCTAACAGATTTCCACCAAAAATCCATCTCAGTTGCAAGGAGCCTGCGCCCGTAAGCTTCAATTAGGGTCCATGTCTCTGCTCCATACAGCAGTATACTTTCCACAATTCCGTTATAAATTATCTTTTTCGTGTGGTTCAGAATATTGCTACGCCACACAACCGAATTCAGCATTCCAGTAGCTTACATTGTACTGCTGATTCTTTGGTTAATTTCTTTAGTTGAGAAGCCATTCCTAACAACATAAAACATTGCCATATATTGTTAAAAGAATTCTAACGATAGATTCATTGAATGATTTACAAGTTGGCACACATTGTTGTGCGGAAATTGTTGTACATTAGACTTGTCACCGGTGTATCGCAATCGCGGGAATCAACTCGAGTGTATAATTAGATTCGTTAATTATATATATATATATATATCTTATAATAGTTTTTACCAAATTTCGTTTGTATAAATTATAATCTTGGCTGTTGTCTAGGTCAATAAAATTGGGTAAATGCCAATAGTATGAATCGATACAAGGTCTAATTTCTATGGCAAAAAAAAGTGCAATAATAATTATAGATCTATGAACAATAGACTGAATAACTTTTTTTAAAAATTAATAAAGTGCTGATTGTAGCTAAGCATACATCATAAAAACTGCCAACCTACATGACCAAAATATGTGGTGTATAACCCTCAAACAATATTCTCTTACTCTAATCAATACAATTTTATCAAAAAAGAAATTTTTTTAATTACAACGTTGTAGGGTTGGTTAAGTAGCAGTGCGGCTTTACATGTATACCTGAGCGGTATTATGTGTATGCGCAAAGGCAACGTTCTATGTCAAGAGACCAAGAAAGTTTGGCGAAAATTTAAATTTCTACTAACTGGCAGCCTTCAAAATTGCCTAAAATCAATTTAATTAGAAAAAATGTTCAAAATAAAAGTGATACGTTGCAATCTATGCAGTAATATTCCATGTTTACAGAAAATCGTTGCAATCGTTTTCGATAAAATTCCGTGGAAACCGATACTTCAAATTTGAAATTCTATTAATGCTTCTAATGTTTACTAATTTATATACGTGGTAAAAATCATATATTAGTACTAAGAGTACAGGAAAGCATAACGCTACTGTTCCCCTAAAACCCCCAAAAATCAATTTTCCCAGGAGAATGTTTCAAATAAAAGTGATAGGTATTAATGTGTGTAGATAGTATAAGAAGTTTAAAGAAAACCGTTGGAGCCGTTTTCGAGAAAATCACGAAAAACTGATAAACATCATAAAGTCGCACTTCCGGTTGATGGATTTTGCCTGAAATCTTCGTGTTTGATGCGGTGGTAATGACTAAATTGGAATACCAACTTTGAGCTTTCTGCATCTTTTCGATAGAGCCCAAAACTTGTATTTCCGGTGAAAACTCAATTTGGAAAATCTTGCACGATCGCAATACTTCTCTTACTTTGTGTAAGAGAAAGTAAAAATCTGTTACCCGACTTTCCCTTGAGGCTTCATTTAATACATTTACAATTGACAAATTGCTTTGAAAGTGGTCTTTTTATTCAACGTTTAATTGCTCTTAAAATGAATTTAGGTGGTGGTGGTTTTAGTGGGTGGTGGGATTCTGAGCCCTAACAGGTAATAAGTACTTCGATATCATTGCATTGCAGCTCAAAAGACAACGGCTCGTACAAAAACCAATAACCCAAAAGAGGTTTTAAAAATCTTTGAAAGCAGATTTTGCCGAATAAGCGTAACAACTTACTCAATTCATAAACAGGCGTGATATTAGTGGCAATAACTTCTTGTTTTTTATATTTTTTTTTTATTCATTTACGTTTAGACTTAATTGGGGTCAACTTCGGCAAGTATATACACTTAGTTTATGCCAGTAGTTGTTGAAAAGATCTATATTTAAATCTATTGTTTGGCAAAACGGTCTTTAAATTACTTTATTATTAGAATGTGTACGGAAGGAGGAGAAGTTTGTTTGTTTTGTGTGAGGAATTTTTTAAAACAAATAATTTACACATTTATGTGTCCCATAACTGGGAAAGACACTATTTTTCACAAAAGGTTTGTTTCGTTAATTTAAAGCCAAAGTCTCCTCCACAATTCTCAACCTCCTCACTTAACATACCATATATCTTGAAATTATATTTTTCGGGAAAATAAAAGTACTTCACATTTGCATTCCAACTTTAAAAGAAAAGCATTTTCGAGAAAATTCGAAAAAACTCAGAATTTGTAGTTTTATTTACATTGGCGGCATTTAAAGCGGCAAAGGCTTTAAAATTTTCAAGATTTTCGGTCCAAGCTAAATTTATTAAAATGTTTTTTTTTTTAGTTTTCATTAATACTAAAGGTAATCTTTTAAGCATCCTCGGTGATTTTCATGAATTTTACAACTGAATTAGGCTCATAGTAATATTAGTGAAAATTAAAAAATAATATTATAAAACTACATTGATTAAGGTTAGATAGAACGCAAGACACGCATGTCGTGCGGGTTTGTATCAATTAAACTTTCATTCAAATATACGTAACACATCCCGCCAATAAGTAAACGCCCAAGCCTCAGTTCGAAATGGTGTTTTCAGCGGGAATATATTTTTCGTGTCCACAAAGTACGCAAAAATTGTCAATCTGATATTCAATTTACATACTACCATAGTAGATGTGATATCTAACACGAAGGTTTCGGATAAAATCCATCAACCGAACGTGCAACTTGAATAAATGAATGTTTTTCTCAATTTTTCTCGAGCACGGTTACAACGATTTCCTTTAAACTTGAAAACGACACATAATATATATAATATATAAACCTACCCCCATTTATTTGTAATATTTTTCTGAAAAAAATTGGTTTCTGAGATGGTTCTGAGAAATCTTGAGACGTTAACATTCAAAAGTTGTTTCTTCAACATTATTGTCCTCTACTACAATGTAAACATTCTATACGTACCTCGGTTGGTAGGTTGTTCCCCCACCACCTGTGTATATTGGGACATACGAGCAAAATTTGAATTTTGAGGAAAATTTGCCATTTCATATAATGACTGTATTAAGAGGAGTAAGGGGAAAGTCGTGTGCAGTGTTTCATATCACATATTTTTATTATTACTGTAAACCAACATTAAATTTTCTTCTTCAATGTAACTAAGTAAAAAATAGGTTGGAATTTTCCAACATATATCTTAGAAAAATATTTTTTTATAAATTTCACTGTAATTTTTTTAATCTTTTCTGAATCTCTTTTTAATTTGTTGCAGGTTCGCAGAAAAGTGCTTTACTGCTGAAGAGAAAAGTTAGTAGGTAATTAAATCCTAATTCAATTCATTATTAAAGCTTTAATTTTTTTTTTTTGTAATTTATTTGTATATTAGGAAAATATTATTGCTTGGACAATTTTTCCATTAACACACCTTACAAATTTCGCTGGTAATATTTCTTCTTATTTAGGGCAGCTCAAAACCTGTATTCCTTTAAATAGTCACTTTCGAAAGTGTGATTCCATTGCAATACGTTCTTTTGCAGCAGTAACAGAGAATACAAATTGTCTGCAGATGGTGGCCGCTAAGCTGGAAAACATCAGAGATATCATCCGTCATATTATGGTCATCGACCACATAACTAGTATCATAACTAAGACTGCCTAACATAGATCCTGCTTGTAAAAAAAGGCAGAGAGAACCATGTTGTTTTAATGATATGTTGCTATTAGAAAATGCCCCATGTTTTATAAGAAATAAAAAGAGAACTTGAACTTTGTCTCATAGAAGATTTCATTAAAACTACCACACTAAACTTTCACATCATATTTCCGAACTGGAGCCACTGGCTATAATATCAGACTTAACACTTCAATTTTTTTTTTTTTTTTTTTTTAAATAAAAAGCCATCTGTTATCATTATGTTCCTGATTTAATTACATCTGTCAGTTGATAACTGAGAGATGAATTATGTAGAGCGGTGAGAGGAGAAAATGTAGCTGTGGGAACTGTAGGTTAGCTAAGTTGAAGAAATGTTCTATCTCTCTCTTGTAGACCTGAGGTAACTTTCAGTTAGAGCCTTTGCAGGTGCTAAATGAATATAAATTATTGTTGGTAGAACGACGTTTTGCGGCCCACCTCGCTGCCCAAACAGTCTTGAAGTTTGTTTTATAACTGTTTTATATATATATATATTTGTCTGGTTACGATAATACGTTCTTCATCTCCGAGCTAAAAGTGATTTATGTGCCCTTCCTCGAGCCTCATCATCATCTATAGTTCCGTATAGTTGTACAAATATTTTTATGACAAATTTTGAAGAATACTTTATACTAGCATAACCTTATAACCTCCCGTACATACAATCCAACAAGGTCCACAAGTGTAGTGTGTAACAGAAACATTAAGTCGAAGTCAACTATCCACCCTCACTTGAAAACTTTACTCTTATAAAAATCCGAAACCGATCAGGAACATCAGAAATATGCATGATATGATGGATAAAATACCAGATGTCAAGACAAACTCTTGAGCAGAGACATCTTATGCTGAGACATAGCGTTTACAGTCGACAGAATTAAGAAGTTGAACTCCTTGTAAACTACACGTGGTAAAAGGAAAAATGAAAATCAAGAATAAACAAAGCCAAGAGGATATCTCGTCAAAAAATATGTCCCACAAGATTTGACTGGATTGTGATCCTCTGGACCAGGTTCGGGCATTCAAGTAATTAGGGATGAATGTATCCAGAGATGGAAAAATCAACCATTAAATTCATACCAGATTCGTCCGCTGAACGAATGTTTTATGCGGACCAAGAAACGTGAAATGTCATTGTTGACAAAGTTGATTGTCAATCACGAGAACTCACCTCAAAACAAGAAAGTCCCCTTCAGTCTTAGGGAATTAAGTATCTCCGACGAGTTATAAGAAAAAAACAAAGCTTAACAGGATAAGAAATTAGTCCACCCATTCCAGCCTTAAAATCGACTCTTTGCTGAATTGAGTGCACAATTGTACAACTACAATGGTCTAGACATATGATCCGAATAGATGGGTGGCTCTAGATTCCCTAAACAAGACTACGAAACTCAACTAGAAGAATGATGCCGAACTATTAAGACATCGTCACAGAACTACTTGGTTTGAGAAGCTACTTTCGATAGCGTGGGCTTGAAAGCAGCTTTTGCATAAGCGTATTAGATGGATAACTTTCTCTTGACGCCCTGCACTTGATGACAAAAAGGGTTGAGTAAGTAAGAGTAATCAGTAACCTTTATGGGACTAATTTATAATTAGCAGTTGCAATTCTGTACGTAGTTGTACATAGTTATGTATGTAAATTAGTTAAAACAATAGTGAAAGTACCTAAATAAAATACTTTTACTAAAACTTAGAATTTTTCTCTTGAATCTCTTGCAGAGTATCCCAGGTTCGAACGACACTTATATCTGACATTATAATTGATGTTTCAATTGCTTGAGTTGACCCATACATTCCGGTGCTCTGTACCATACACATTAACCCTATTTCACACATTAACACACTTTAAGAACATTAACATCCCATGTGCAAATATTGATCCCAAGGGAGCCACAATTGACCTTCCAAGTTGCTGTTAAATTTAATTTTATAACCACCCCCAACTACGCATTTATATCCCAACTAAAATTTTACAAAAAAAAATCAAATACTTCGCATTTAACAACAAATATAGGTTTTTCCCGCCAATTATTGCAAAACAAATTATAAAATTACCACTTTAGAGAAGTGTGATACAATATTTTTTTCTTCTCGAAATATCTAATAAGAGGCAATATCATATTTGCCTTTAGGTGTTCAAATTTAATATCTCTGGCAAAGAAAATAGTTAATCACACATAATTCTTTTTCTTTATTAATCCACCCTTTTTTAAAATTACTGAATAATAATAGTTTATTTTTATCAGTTTATTTTAGAGAGAGAAAAATAAATAACATTTAGCAGCACTACATCAGAGAAATGAATTGAAAGCAAATAAACTGAGAGACCAGAATACCAATTTGTTGATTACTTTTATAAATACCAACAAACAAACAAACAATATTTCGAACGTGTTTACAAGCATTATAAACAATACTGGGCGACTTGTTTATATTCCCCCTACAAACATGTTAAATAAATTTTATTATTCATAAAAACATGTTTGTTCAATAGTTCAACATTACGCTCGCCACCCCTCTATCTGTCTGTCTGTCACACACACATACACACACTTTAAATGATAAAATTATATCTATTTCATTGGCAAATCATATTTTTTTATTATTATTTTTTTGTTTTTTTTTTGTTTTTATTGCTTTTATACTTTGTTAACAAGGAAGTATTGAAATTGTGTCAAATTTTCGAAATGGAGGTTTTCACCGGAAATACATGTCTTTAAAGCGTCTGAGTAGGAAAATAAAACTGGCTTCGATATGTATGAGGGTGTGTTTGTTTCTCGCGAGTTCGCGAGTGTAAACAAAATATTTCGAAACTGAAAAAATCGCAGAAAGTTCAAATTTGGTGTTCCGTTTAGATTCTAACACGGCATCTAATAAGAAGTTTAAAAATAAGAAGGGTTCAGTCAACCGGAAATGTAATTTTATTGAACGATTTCTTTTTTTTTAGTTTTTCAATTTCAGCGGCTGCAACTATTTTCTGTAGATCTCTCATATAGCAGCTAAATAAACTCTTTATATAGGTTAACACTTTTAATTGAAAATTTTCCCAGCAATATTGATTTTGGTATTTCTGGGACAGTTGTGACCGTTAATTTTTATACAAAAGTGTATACTTTTAAAAAATGTACACATTTCTCCCACTTACATAATTACTTATTGATATAATAGCAAGCAGAGAGAAGACAGGCCCTCTCTGGTACTCTCTGACTTAAGCAGGCTAGAGTGGGAGAACCTGTGTATATAAGCCAGTGAGAATCTATCTAGATCTATCTATCACATTGAACCATACAGCATCGTGTCATATCTCTACTCCCATATCAAGTCCAGTGCAGTTAGTGTAAACTTATAGCTACATTATAACAGTGTCTTCATATTTCGTTCATTCAATCAAACCTAATTTCTCTCCTCAACAACTCCATTATATTATCCACTTTACACGACACAACATACTTCCACAACACTCGACATATCAAACCCATTTCATTCCATTAGACTTGAAAAAATCATCACAAGACAAAACTACATTCATCACACAATTCGGTATATACAAATTTCTTACTCTTCCATTCGGATTAAAGAACGCAAGTTCCTGTAATCAAAGACAAATAGACAAACTTTTAACAGGGTACACGGGTGACATATGCCATACATTCATAGACGACATATTAATTTTTCATGGCAAAACATTCCACGAACATTTAACATCTACACCAAAAATTCTAACAAAATTACAGCAGGGCAATCTTTGTATAGGCCTAAATAAATACGCTAAAACACTAAGTTTGAAGAAAATGTGTTAACCGGAAATATGACTTTGCAGAGCACAAGTATGGATTTTTTATTTTTCTTTGAACCATTTATTTTCAAAAAAAAATTTATTTTAGAAGATTTTTTTTTCTTTGGAATCTGTGAGTTACGCCCGTAATTCTAAATTGCCTTAATAAGTTTTGTTCGTGGAAAGATAAAGGCACTCTCTATATTGTAATCTCATTTTCATTAAATTATTCATTCAACCCAGATTTTTGAAACTTAGTTTCACCAGCAAATAGATTTTGAGTGAATAAAAATAAATTAGATAATAATAATTAGAGAATAGTCTTTATTACGTATAAATAATAATAAAGCTATGATGACTAAACAGAGTAACAAGTTATATAAGAAAAATCGCATAAATATGACTTGTTATTCTGTTTAGATATCACAGAGGGTCTAATACAAATGGGTTGGTCAAAATACTTTTTGTAACCTTTCTAACGATGGTCCATGAAGTTTCTTTAAAATTTACATGGTCTTAATTTTTTTCCGTATGATTATTCCAAACTAACTGATGTTATAAGGTTTTAGAAATCTTTCCACTAAAGTGCCATTGTATGGTTCCAAAATTTTATGATATTCAAGTTTCAGGAATATATTGGAAGTTGCAGAATAGAGTAAGCGAAAGTTATTGGAATGTTTAATTGGATCTCTTAAATTTTGCATAACAGAGAAAGCGTCAAGATGCTTAACATTCTGAAATATGGGAGTATGATACCAGTTGTAGAAGGCTTTCATGTTCATCACTTTTCCGGTCTGCTAATCCACAAATTAATTTGTAAAAAATTTCACATTGTCCAAGAATCCGTCCAAGATCCATCCATCTATCTGTTAATGAACTTCTCGATCATCACTTTCCCTCAAATGTTTACGTCTCCGAAAGCACTATTTCCTGGGTCAACAATTGTAGGACTCCTAGCATCATAAACATTACAAATATTCTTTATTTGCCCAGGCATTTTTCCCCTCCATAAAAAAAAGTAATATTCTTTACATCCATTGAATCTTCCGATTTGTTTTACTATCTAGAAGTCGGCGCAAACCAGCATGAGCATTCCAGATTCTTTTTACATCTTTTAAACAAAGTAGTAAATAAATAAGTACTAAACTAAGACTATTCTTCCAATATTAAATTTGAGGAAGATAAACTGAAAAGTTTTTTTGTTCCACACTCTCTTCTGTTCTAGTACAAAAACGTGGAAAACTTTTTCACAAATTGTATCTTTTCTTTTCCTTTTATTGATAAACAATTTAAGAAAAACCATACAAAGTGCTGGGATACTAAAAAGATTATCAGTGGCTAAAGGTTTAATGTGAAAACTGGGCCGCCTAAAGTTAATCACTTACCAGTTTGATTAGGAAACTCAACCAATTTGTGCTGATTGTAACAGATGAGATTCACTTCACAGTTCTAATTGAATCAGAAATGTTTACCTCTTTCACTGTCGGGAATTATGTGGCTGTCTGATATGTGTGTGTATGTTGTAGAAGTGAATTATGTACCAAACACTTTACGTTTTAAATGGATTATAAGGATTTGTTAATAATTTATAATTAGTATATTTTACTAAATCAATAAACTAAACTCTAGACTTGTGTTTATAATCCCTTCTTGATTTAAAATAAAGTTTTCGTTTACATTTTGTTAATATCATTAATTCTTGTCTTTAGTTTATTTTAAATAAACACTAAATTCAGAGATCCTGTTTTTGTGCTCTGAATCTGAGTGGTTGTCACATTCTGGTTTCAATCTGCTGGATTCAATGTACCCTACACGCTCAAATCTTTATTACTAGTTATCCTGTACTAAATAGTGCAAGAAACACATTTCAAGTTATTCAATTCAATCTGTAGATATCCTTATCCATCGATCCTCTTACTGTATGTGAAGTTTCATATAAACGGGCAAAGATCTATAATGGTAGCAGAAGATGGTGTTTAGTAGTTTTGAAGAAAAATAGACACATAACTTAATACGAAATTTGTGGGAGAAAAGATTATATTCAGGATTGAGTAAACAAGAAAAAGTGATGTTGGCGGAAGGATAGTATTGGCTGATGTAAGCCGCTTCAAAAGCAATATGGCTAGTTTGAACTCTTTCTTGCTTTAATTGTCGATAGCCAGCTTATGGAAGCTCTCTGACTAGTAAAAGGACTTTTGCAGAGAGCCAGTGCAAACAATTGAATTATTATGTTAGATCCAGTTTCTTGAATAACACTTTGAGGTTGTGTTGTAGATTCCTCAACAGCAGTTAACTATTGAATGTTTGATTGATTCTGCTTCTTAGCTTGTTTAGATTTCAAGTATTGGTTCAGCTCTTCAAGTGTTGCTAGTTAACATTTCAACGTTAAATTTGAGACTATCTAAGGCCCTTAGATTGCCGGCTATTCACATTTTTAGAGACAGCTAGGTGGAAGCTCGGCTATCAAAGCTGTAGTGCCTTCATCCATACAATATAATCCCCTGACAGAAGGGGTAAGCGTAATTGAAAGCAACGAATCCAGCGCGGACTGGGCAAATTCCCTTTAACATGGGCTTAATTCTTTGTTGGGGTGGTTGGTTCCGCAGAGCTGGAAAGCATCAGAGACATTTTCCGTGGTAGCCTGCTTCATTTTGTGGTCATCGACCGGTTTCGGGCGTTCGCCCATCTTCAGGATGCGTTTTCAGACAGTGTGACAACACAGACTCGCACAGAGCAACTTAGTTTCACACTAACTGAGACGTATTTTTAAAGTACTAAACTCTTAAACTAGGTAAAGGGATGTGGCCAGATGGGTGGGAAAACACGTGTTTGGGTTGTTAAAGGGCAAATTTTTTTCTTACAGTGGACACAACACGTGGGGGTCTAATCTCTAAACTCTGTTGTTGGAGGGAGACTTACTTTACAATTAACTAACCAAAATATAAAGAATATAAGAAATACACAAAATA